>JAGFNQ010000275.1:38487-240807 GCA_024364735.1 Boesenbergia rotunda | reverse complement strand
AGGTTCGAAAACCGTGACCTAATAAGGTATGCCTTAAATGCTTTCCCTAGAAACACCTTGTGGGCATCTATGGTAGATGCATACAAGGTTTCAAGGGATCTCTAAAATTAAATTAGATGAATTATTTTCCGAATTAGAACTTCATGAACAGACTAACTGCAATATGACCGAGAAAGGTATTGCCTTTGTTGCAGAAAAACTGGAAGGTCAACAAAGAAAAAGCCACAACCTGAACCCGAGTCTAACTCAGACTCAGACTCAGAAGACGAAGAAGGAGATCGACCTAAGCTGGTCCGATTGGCCCGAAGCTACTATAAAGAATTAAAGAACCAAACCAACAGAAGGAAGGCCAACCGAAGAAAGGACGAACCAGCTGAACCCACAAATGACAAAAACAAGCCCAACGTGACTTGCTACGAGTGCAAGAAGAAGGGCCACTACAAGACGGAGTGTCCAAACCTAAAGGAGACCAAAAAGACAAGAAGAAAGAAAGCACTCCAAGCAACCTGGGACGAATCTTCCTCAGAAGAAGAAGAAGAAGCACCCCAGTCAAACCTACTAGCCCTGACCGCCTCAGAAGAAGTCGAGACCGAGTCAGAATCTGAACAGGACGACGGCAGACTAACCTTTTCAGAAGACGGCGAAATCAAGGTAAGTGGTTTCAATAGAAGTCAATTAAATGAACTCATTTCATATCTTTCTCGAGATTTGGCAAAAGCCAAACTCCGAGTTGAATCCCTTCGACAGGAAGTAAAACTCCTGAAAGAGGGAGCTGACTCTAAATCCTTAACTAAGAAAGTTCAAGAAGGAACCTCTAATCAAGTTGAAAAACTTGAGAAAGAGAATTCCTCCCTGAAAACTCAGGTTAAGGATCTTAGAGCTGTCTTAGAACGATTTACTTCTAGTTCCAAGGGTCTTGACATGATTCTTGGAAAATAGAAGTCCGTTCTAAATCGATCCGGACTTGGCTATAGAACCAAATCCCGACAAAGATCTTACCTTGCTGTACTGAATCAGTCCAGAGGTAAAATTCAGGCATGGGTACCTAAACTGTACCTGAATAAACCAACTGGATCAAATCAGTATTGGATCCCCAAGGACAAGATTCACATCTTGCCTAATCATTACCGTGGCTTCAGTCCAGGGGGAGCCAAATTAAAAACTATCTTTATTGTTAAATAGAATTTAATTCTTGCAATTTGCCTGATTGAGTGTTTATTTAATTTCTGCAATTTACCATGCTTAGACTTAGGAATGGTTAGTATAAGGACTGAACAAACTTAACTGAAATTTGACAACATAATATTGGGTGGAGGTGAGATGATAGTACGTTAGGGAAACCAATTCTAATAAGATCAAGTTTACTTGGTCTCTTTAGACTGGTGAAACTAGCCGAAGCTACCGATCCAAAACCCAAACTAGTTAGACCAGAACTTTTTCAAAGATTAATTTTGAAAATGAAATTTCATTAAACGGCTTTGTCAAGGAAAGGGTTGATGATCCAATAAGGCTACGGCCAAAGAATGCCTAGTGCCTCGCCAAGACCTGGAAGCCAATTTTTGAATTTTAAATTCAAATTACTTTTTGTCAAATTCAAATCTAACACAACTTTCAGTTAAGTATAGATTCAAACATTCTCTTTCAAAATAAACTTAACTGTTTTCAAAAATTAATTTAATGGTTTCAAAATAAATAATAATTTTTCAAAATAATTTTACTTAACAAAACCTGTCTCACAAAACCTATAAGGCTAACGTGGTTGAAAACCTTAGATTTGGGTGAGACAGACTAGGCAGTGAAACTCAATTTAAGCTACTCCTGACTCTAATTGGATCCAAATCAATAAAACTCTTTATGTGTAGGAACATAAAGATTTGGACAAATGGATGTTGGATAGCGGTTGCTCCAGACACATGACTGGAGATAAATTGAAGTTCACCAAACTCAAGTTCAAGAACCTAGGCACAGTGGCATTTGGTAACAATGCTACACTCATGGTAATTGGGTCAGGTAATATTGAGCTTAAATCTGACTTTATTATTAAGAAAGTTCTTTTGGTTGAAAACTTCAAATTTAACTTGCTTAGCATAAGTCAGTTATGTGATTCTGGTTACATAGTCACCTTCAACAATTCTAATTGCCTGATTAGAAATGTACAAGACTCAGAAATCATACTTAAGGGCACTAGGAAAAATAATGTATACACTATAAACCTTCCCTCAGTACCCAAATGTATGTTAACTCATTAGAACAATCGAACCTCTGGCATAGGAGACTAGGTTACACTAATCTGAGGACTATCTCAAAAGTCACCCAACTTGGCCTAATCAAAGGAATCCCCAAAATTAAAAATAATGAAAACCTAATATGTGAATCATGTAATCAAGGTAAACAAACCAAATCTAATCACAAACTAATCCAATCTGACCTAACTCAAACCACACTTGAGCTCCTGCACCTTGACCTATTTGATTCACATGGAGCCAAGTCACTAAGTGGGAACCGATACTGCTTAGTAATAGTTGATGATTATTCTAGATTCACCTGGGTTAAGTTTCTAAGAACCAAAGATGAAACCCTAAACCTATTTAAGGATTTCTGTAAATTAATTGAAAATCAAAATGATACTAAAATTAAAAGACTTAGGAGTGACCAAGGGAAGAATTTGAAAATCAACGGTTCGAGGAATTCTGTAAGGTCAATGGGTATTTACACGAATTTTCATGTCCCAGAACCCCCCAACAAAATGGGATAGTCGAAAGAAGAAATAGAACATTACAGGAAGCCGCTAGGGCTATGCTCAACGAATTTAAGTTAGCAAACCAATATTGGGCAGAAGCGATTAGTACGGCTTGTTACATTCAAAATAGAGTTCTGATTAACAAGCGACACAACAAAACACCCTATGAACTGTACTACCATAGGCTCCCAAATCTACACTACCTAAGGGTTTTTGGATGCAAAGTCCATATCCTAAACACCAAAGACTACTTAGGGAAATTTCAGTCCAAGTCAACCCCAGGTATCTTCCTAGGATACTCAACCACAAGTAGAGCCTATAGAGTTTACAACAAACAAACTAAGAAAATTGAAGAAACAACAAACTTAATATTTGATGAAGAAATCAACTCAACATCTGACAATCCAGACCTAACTTCATCAAATTCTTATCAAGAAAATAATGAACAAACTATTGAACTTTAATTGAACCCTTAAACGAACTAACTATTGAACCAATTAACGAGTCAACTGAAACAATTATCGAACCAACAAATGAACCAGCCCTAAGAGTCGAATCTAATAGTGAACCAAACCAACCAGCCGGACCTGAGGCTGAACCAAGTTCTAGAAGAACCAAGAAACCCAGACTTAGTCACCCAACCGATCAAATTGTGGGTGATCCAACTCTAGGAGTCAGGACTAGATCCTCCTATAGAAACCTTAGTCAAATAGCTATGATATCAAAAATAGAACTCAAAACTATAGATGAAGCCCTACCTGACCCTGATTGGATCATAGCTATACAAGAAGAATTAGCCCAATTTGAGAGGAACCAAGTCTGGGAACTAGTGCCTAAACCTGAAGGCAAATCCATCATTGACACTAAGTGGGTCTTTAGCAATAAGCTAAATGATCAAGGAGAAATAGTTAGAAATAAAGCCCGCTTAGTAGCTAAGGGATTCAGCCAAGTAGAGGGATTAGATTACGATGAAACATATGCCCCAGTAGCTAGACTTGAGTCCATTAGAATGTTGTTAGCTTTTGCATCCCATAAAGGATTTAAGCTATACCAAATGGATGTAAAGTCAGCTTTCCTAAATGGATTCATTAAAGAAGAAGTTTATGTAGGACAACCCCCTGGGTTTGAGGACTTAGACAAACCTGACCATGTTTACAAATTAACTAAAGCACTATATGGGTTAAAACAAGCACCTAGGGCTTGGTATGAACGTTTATCAACTTACTTAACTTCTAAAGAATTTAAATAAGGACAAATTGACTCAACTTTATTCATTAAAACCCTAGGAAAAGATATATTTATTGCCCAAATTTATGTAGATGACATAATCTTTGGATCCACCAATACAAACTTCCTAAAAGAGTTTGTCAAGATAATGGAAAATGAATTTGAAATGAGTTTAGTTGGGGAACTTACCTTTTTCCTAGGACTACAAATCAAACAAACTAGAGATGGAAACTACGTCCATCAATCCAAATATGCTAAAGAGTTAATAAAGAAATTTAAAATGGATAACTCTAAAAGCATAAGTACCCCCATGGCCACTAATGTAAAAATAGATAGTGACCCTGATGGTAAGCCAGTAGACCTCAAACTATATAGAAGTATGATAGGTAGTCTACTGTACCTTACAGCTAGCAGACCTGACATTCTTTTTGCTGTAGGGATGTGTGCTAGATACCAAACCTGTGTTAAGGAAATGCACTTAGCAGTCCTAAAAAGAATACTAAGATATGTAAAGGGCACCCTAAATGTAGGGATTTGGTATCCTAGAACCTCAACCTTCAATTTGTCAGGATACTCGGATTCTGACTATGCTGGTTGTAAATTGGATAGATAAAGCACAAGTGGAAGTTGCCAACTGTTAGGAAATAGTCTAGTAAGTTGGTGCAGCAGAAAATAACACTGTGTAGCTCTGTCCACAACTGAAGCAGAGTATGTAGCCTTAGGAGAGTGTGTAGCACAACTTTTATGGATGATGCTCACTCTTAAGGACTTCCAGCTCAACTACACCCAAACACAAGTATTTATTGACAATATAAGTTCAATTAATCTAACTAAGAACCCAATCCAACATTCCAGAACAAAACACATAGAAGTTAAACATCACTTCGTAAGAGACCATATAGCCAGGGGTGAGATAGTACTTAAACATATATACTCAAAATCCAACTTAGCTGATATATTCACAAAACCCTTACCTGAGTCTGAGTTCAGCTCACTAAGAAGGCAGTTAGGATTGTGCTCTGTAGAATAGATTAACTCTACTTTTGATTTTCTTACTGCTTTTCTTGATTTAAAAATCAGTTTCCAAAAGAATTTTGAAAAACTGTCTTTTTTTAATTTCAAAATCAGTTTTATTTCAAATCTTTTCCGACTTAGTGTTATTTTTAAAACTACCCCCTTTCAAAACTAGGGCTTTTTTCGCAAATGGACTTATCCTAGGCCCTAACCCTAGAACTGCATGCACCTATAGACTTAGAAGCCAGCATCTCATAAGCACCTTAGGGTACTTTTGGTTGATAACCTAGAAAGGGTTGAGATGCTTAGGTCTTTGCCTCAATTCAAGATGCTTTAAGTCAGTGCATCTGCAGTAATTGGGGCACTAAATACAACTCATACAGCAATCAAGTTAAGTGTCAAGTTTAGAAAATCTAACTTGAACAGAAAACTTAACTTGACTAACCCTAGCAAAAGCTACTGTTTATAACAGTTAGTGAGTAGCTAATTGGGTTAGACAGGTCCCTACAAGAGAAAATCAACTGATTTGGTTTAAAGTCTTATCATGAATTGGTTCAGTACAGCAAAATCAGCAAATATTTTTTTCTTTATGAAAGTTACTTCCATTATGCAATTTAATTTCTGCTATATTTATCTGTTTTTAATATATGGCAAAGGGGGAGAGATAGGAAAGGAGAGAATTTAAAATTTTCTAGCTCAAATTTTTTTTCTATCCTTTATTCAAAAAGTACCTAAAGTTTTCAAAAGGTTACTAAAGTACTTAAGTTCTTAAGCTTTTCAAAAATTTTCTAAGTACTTAAGCTTCTCAAAAATTTACTAAGTACTAGAGCTTGTCAAAAATTTTCTAAAGTACTTAAGTTTTTTTGGTACTTAAGTTAAACTTTCAAAAACCTTTTGAGTACTTTAAAAACTTAAGACTTCAAAATTTTTCTAAGTACGCTAAACTCATGCTTCCAAAAACCTCTTCTATGTACTTTTAAAAATTAAAGTTGTCAAAAGATTTCCAAGTACCTAAACTTAAGTTTTCAAAAGTGCAAAAATCAGTTTTTACAAAAGCCTTCTGTTGAAAAATTCTAAGTAAATTTTTTTTCCTCAAACGTAGAACCCCACGAATTTTTGAAAAATCTAGGGGGAGAATCCTTCCAGGGGGAGGGAACAAAACTTAATGTTTTTACATGCATTGATTAAACTTAACTTTTTGAACCAGGGTTGCCATAAATCAAAAAGGGGGAGATTGTTGGTGCAGAAAGCACCCAAGTCGAACCTGAGTTTTGATAATGGCAACAGGGCTCAAAAGTTAAGTCTCACTTGTTGTCTAACAAGTTACTCTAGTGTGTAGGTTAAAAAGTCCTAGCGAAGGACTGCTAGGCACTGGCAAAGGAATGCCAGAGCAAAAAGCCCTAGTGAAGGAATACTAGGCACTGGCGAAGGAATGCCAGGGTAAAAGCCCTAGCGAAGGACTGCTAGGCACTGGCGAAGGAATGCCAGGGAACAAAGCCCTAGCGAAGGACTGCTAGGCACCAGGCGAAGGACAGCTTGGGACTAAAGCCCTAGCGAAGGACTGCTAGGCAACGGGCGAAGGACAACTCGGTATCCAAGACCTGGTAAAGGACCGCCAGGCAAAAGTCCAACCAGAGGAACGGTTGGCATCAGGTAAATTCTCCCGAGAGGAGTAGGTGAGGACGCGTTCCCCGTCGAGAGGGAACAGTAGGCGTCGGTTCAACCTAGGGTTCCATTTAGGAGACCCAAAGTCAGAACCAAGACAGCTAAGGCTGTATAAAATATTAATATTTCTGCTTTTTGGACTAACCCTGGATGCAGGACCGAAGGACTGAGTGTCTGCAGCTCAGAGAGCCTCAAAGGAGTGAGGCAGAAGCTGAGCAGGGCGCCCCGGATGTTCCGGGTGCCCCCAAGGTGAACACAAATCAGCAGGAGCAAAAACGCGCTTCGACAGTTATCTGTCGGGGCGCCCCGGGTGTTCCGGGCGCCCCCACTGTTCCAGGCGCCCCGCATGCTGCGGGCGCCCCCAGCACCAACTGCCGAAGCAGCTCCCTTCGAAGCCAGCAGATGAAACTTTGACCCGGTCAATCCGGGCGCCCCGAGCGCTCCGGGCACCCCGGTCAAAACTGATCCCGAAGGTAAAGGGATCAGAAGCTGACCGAGAAGTTGCCGGATCAACCGACACGTGGGGGGGGGGGGCGCCCCCGACGTTCCGGGCACCCCCAGGCCCTATATAAAGGGCCCTCGACCCCAGGCTTCAAAGCATCACTTGATTCAATGCTTCAACGCTCTTCTGCTCTCGCACCTTGCTCCGGAAACCTCCAACTCGAGCCGACGACGTCCTGCTGCTCCGAAAAAAGTCAATCTACTCCGGACGTCGGTAAAGAAGAGTGATTTTTAATTTACTGCACTTATTCCTATAATCAATCTTTGTAAACTGCTTTTGCGCCTCATATAGAATTGCCCAAAGTAAACGATCAACGATCGTGGGCCTTGGAGTAGGAGTCGACCTAGGCTCCGAACCAAGTAAAAAATTACTGTGTTCGTGTGTTTTTGTTTTTATCTTCCGCTGTGCAAATTCTCTATCTTAAATCTGAACGCTTTCCGATATTCACCCCCCCTCTATCGGTTCTCTCGATCCAACATAAAGTTTAGCCAAACCACCTTCCTCTCTTGATTAGCATTTATCCCTTTTAAACCCCTATTAAATTTTTGTTTAGTGTCGTATTTAACATTCTCCCCCATAAACAAAAATTTAGTCCCCAAATTTCACTATTTACCAACAACAGATACTAGCAATACATATATAGTATAAATGCTGAACGGGAATTAACTAAACATACCTTAGGTAAATAGGTGGAGATATTGAGCTCTGATCATATCCTCGAGCTCTCAGGTAGCCTCCTCATCAGAGTGATGCTGTCATCCAACTTTAACCAGCCAGATTATCCTATTCTGCGACTGACACTCTCTGTGGCCCAGAATCCGCACTAGAACCTCCTCGTATGTCGCATTAGGCTAAAGTGGAATAGATACATCCAACAACACATATGTAGTGTCTGGCACATGCCTCCTCAACATGGATACATGGAATACGTCATGTATGCCAGTAACAGAGGGTGGTAGTGCTAAACCGTAAGCCATTGCTCTAATCCTCTACGGAATTTAGAAAGGGATAATATATTGCGGAGCAAGCATACCTCGAAGGTCGAACCTCTTCACCCCTTTCATGGATGAAACTCGTAGAAATACATGGTCGCCTAAGGAGAACTCTAGAGGTCTCTATCTCTGATTAGCATAACACTTCTGACGATCTGCGCCTCGGACATCCTCCATTTGATAGTGCGAACTAACTCTACCTCATGCTAAGCCCTCTAAGATCCTAGCAATTGGGGTTCCCCAACCTCCTCCCGGAGGGTGGGTGTCTGACATGCCCTACCATACAACGCCTCATACGGTGTTATCTAGATAGTCACATGATAGCTGTTGTTGTAGGCAAAATCCACTAGATGTAAATGATCCTCTCAGCTGCCCCCAAAATTCATAACACAAGCCCTCAGTAGGTCCTCTAAGGTCTGAATAATCTGCTTTGACTGTCCGTTTGTCTGCAGATGGAAAGCTGTACTGAACCATAGCTCGGTGCCCATAATCTGCTGCAGACTCTGCCAAAAACATGAGGTGAAGCGCGAATCTCAATATGATATAATACTCATCGGAATACCATGTAATTGGATAATCTCTCTATAGTGTAACTCTGCTAATCTGTCCAGGGAATCTGTCCTCTAAATGGCAAAGAAATACATGGATTTGGTTAATCGATCGACATCATCCAAATCGCATCGTGTCCTCGCTGAGTTCACGACAATCCCACCACAAAATCCATGGTGATGTGCTCCCATTTCCACTCGGAAATGGGGATCCTCTAAAGTAGTCAAGCAGGTTTCTAGTGCTCAGCCTTGACCTACTGATAAACTAGACATCTAGCTATAAAATCCATGATATCTTTCTTCATGCTGTTCCACCAATAAGAATGCCTTAGATCTCGGTACATGAAGGTCCCACCTAGGATGATCATAAATCGGGTGCGATGAGCCTCCTGATGTAATTCCTCTAGGATCGGATGTGACTCAGGTGTTGGGGTATGACTTGGCGGGTTTCCTAAGCGAACACCGGGTAGTCCATGAAAGACCTCTCCATATCTACGGATTAAACATTTAATCCGAATGGAGACCTATCTCCTAAACAACCGTCTCGTCGTCGTACTAATTGGTTCGAGTTACAACTTGGCCAAACTTGATAGTTAAGCCTTGTAACTCGCCTAACCAATTGGTCGCGGAAAAGACGATGAGCAAATCACCGATTTTTGTGTTTATTATCGAGGTCCATGACAATTAATTATCATACAATTAATTAATAAATAATTAATGAACAATGATAACTAATTAAAAACCACATGCAATGATAGAATCAAAGAGTCAAGGAAGAGGTTATACCTTCCCGTTATCTCGTGATCATCTATCATATAACCCTCCCCTCTTGGACATCGTGTGGGAGACGATCTACCAAGAACCGGAATCACCAAGGGTCACCAATCAATCATCCTTCTTCCTTCTCTTCAATGCACCAAACAAACCCTAGAACATAGGTTTTGCGCTGACCATCCTGTAAGGATGTATACTAAAAGTCTTGCTTTTGGTTAGGATACATCTACATTTTAAAGAGAATCACAAAATCACACAATGGATGTTTATATTAGTATATGCACAAAATGTCTAATACTTGACATTGTAGATAACATGGTGCGTGGTGTTGCACAGAACATCATGTTATCAGGTTCCTTGCTGAAGTATAAGAAAGAGGCTCACAACCAAGATGGAGTTGGACAAACCATCGGCATGGTTGTAGTGTAATTAGGTGTGGTTTATCTTACCATAGAATTACACTAGTGTACTTTGTGTACATTGAGTAGGACCAAAAGAGAGGTCATCTAATTTTGTACTGACTTCGTAAATTGGATTAGACTTCGGATTATATTATGGAGTACGATCTCTGAATCCCGAAATAATAACGGGCACATGTAGTTAATTAATTATTACTTTGATTTACCAATGGGCAAGATCTATTCTGTTAGATCGATAAGCCAGGTAAGTTGGATAATAATTTTATCTGCATGGTGTACCATTGATTATTGATGGAATCCGTGTCCTGGTGAGTTGGGATGATGATGCCCCCTTGGTGAGCTCAAAAGGATCATGATGTCAAATCTTGCAAGTGAACTATGGTCCGACATGATGAAAAGGTTGAGTGGTACTAATCAAGGATCAAGAGGATAATTAATTTAATTATTGTTAAATTAAATTAATTATCGGGCATTCGATATCTTAAACACGGGGAGATGGACAACTCGTAATAGGTGAAGCCCATATGAAAATATGGGGGTTGGTGAGGAAGTACAATGGGATCCTTTAGTGGAATGAATCACCATTAATGGATCGGGTTTGGATCCATTAGCGGGCCAAAAACCAACTCCTCCTCATGGTCCCTATCATAGCCCTATAAATACCCTATAGGAGTTATGATACTAGGCTAATTGATCCTTGATTAATTTTAGAATTAATCCACAAAACTCTTGCCTCCCTCTCTCTCTCTCTCTCCTAGGTCACGCACAAGAGGGGAGAAGAAGTTTTCTTCTTCTTCTCTTTTGGTTCTTCTCTTCCGATCCAAGTGGTGGCTGGTGACAAGGAGGACTCGGCTCCTTCTTGAGGAACCCGGCAGCAGCAAGGATCACAAGGAACCGGCGCCGTGTAGGAGGCTTTCGGCAAGGGTGGTCGGCGGCTGTGAAGGAGATAGAAGAAGAGATTGGAAGATGTTGAAGGAGAGTTTTCTCCTGCTGGTTCTCTTCCTCAGCTCTTCTTCTATTCACCGTGACCACCCAGGGAGCAGCTGGAGCTCAGCCGACAGCAAGGCACTCTCATCCTTGCGGCGCCGGCGGTGGAGGAGTTGTGACAAGTTTAGGGAAGGAGAAGAGGGTTACCTCCTCATCCTCTTTCGGTTCTTCTTCTTCATTGGCTTCTTCTTGGAGCTGCCTTGCGGCCGGCGATCTTTGATAACCTCTGTGGCCAGCGGCGCAAGGTGGAGGAGGAGTAATGGTGGTCGGCGGTAAACCCTAGGGTTAGAGTTAGTTGGCGCAAATAAGAGGAAGAAGAAAGGTGATCAATTCAAGGCCTTAGGTGACTCCGCGTCTTGGTAGATCGTCGCCCACACGACGTCCAGGAGGGGAGGGTCATAAGGTAGAAGACTGTGAGGTAAACGGCGAGGTATAACTCTCCCGAGCTCCGTTTAACTTATGTTATGTCTTATTGTGCCATGTTACTTTGCCTCGTCATTTTATGTATGTTTGTTAATTATTTTGATTATTGATCATGGATAATAATTAGCTAACTGTACCCCGAAGATAAACACAAAAACCGACGATCCAAATCGTCATCTTTTCCGCGGTTAATCAATCCGGAAAGTTACAAGGCCTTAAACTTGGTTTTGGCTAAGTTGTAACTTGGATTAAATAACACGACGACGAGACGGTCGTTAGAGGGATGGGTCTCTATTCGGATTAAATTTTTAATCTGTAGACATAGAGAGGTCTCTCAGGTACGATCCTGTAGTTGTCTTGGAAACCGTTAAGCCATACCTAACCAACACATCCAAGCAAGAGGAAGATGATGGAGAAGGGAAGAAGAGCTCTTCTCCCTCACAACCACCCTAACCAACCTCTCCTGTTAGGATCGCGCCGTGTGCTAGAGGGGGGGGGGGGCGAATAACACTTTTTCAATCTTGTCTTCCTACAATGGTTAGTGCGCTAGTGGAATAATAAAACCTAAATCTAACAAACAAGAAGAACACACCTATTTACGTGGTTCGGAGATGAAACTCCTACTCCACGGCAGTTCGTAAGGTGAACGATCCCGATCCTTCGGTGGATGATTCCCCGGAGCACCTCCGGCTAGCTTTTGTCGCTCCTTGTGGGTGGAGAAATCTCGCCACAAACCTTGGACAATCCCTGAGCACTGTAGGCTACTAACCATCTTTATCCAAGCAAGTTTCACCAAGAAGAAACAACCTTAAACGAGCTCCCTTAAATAAAGCTCGAGGCTGAATATGACCGTTACCAGTCGACTGGTCCATTTTGAATTCGAATATCACCTCCTGACCTTTCGAATTCTAGCCACCATCAGTCGTCTGGTCTTGGACTAGTCGACTGATCTTACTGTGAACTCTATCAGTCGACTGGTTCCTCACCAGTCGACTGTTCCATTGCCTAAGTCTAGGGTTACCCTTCCCGAGTACATTTCTCTCAGCACTCGAACCATCACGACTTAGCCCCACCCGAGTACAATCCCGTCAGCACTCGGAACCTCACGACCTAGTTGACTCTTCATCCAGCAACCTCGATCTGTTGCTTTCTCGCTCTCTTTGTCTTCGGCTCCCACCCCTCATATGCGCACACAAGCCCTCGGCTTGCCTACATACTATCATCATGCATTTCTCTAAGTCCGCGCCCCTCGGCTCATCGTTCCTGCTCCAGCAGCCTCGATCTGTTGCCTTCAAGCCCTCTTCGACTTTGGCCCTCGTCCCTCAGATGCACACACAAGCCCTCGGCTTGCCTTCATGTCATCCTTCACATACGCCTCGAAGTCTGCTTCCCTCGGCTCATCGTCCCTTCTTTGTCCATGGTCCATCGGATGCGCACACAAGCCCACAGCTTGCCTCCATGCCACCCTTCACCGTACCTGAAGCCGTCCAACCAAGTCTATGTGTATCCTGCAAACCTGCACACTCACATACACTTATTGGATTAACATGAAATCCTAACTTAACCATATTGACACACGCATCAAAACCCATGATCCTCTAGATCATACTTGGGCTGATTGCCCCAACAATCTCCCCCTTTTTGATGTGTGACAATATGTTTAAGTTAGGTTCAAAAACAACAATAACAATTGAAAATTAAAGACATAGCACACTAAGAGACATAAATATGCCCTCCCCCTTAACCTATGCCCTTCACATAATTTTCAATTTTCCACAACACCAAGTTAAATCAAACCTAACTTAACACCACAAGTTCTCCCCCTTTGACACCATCAAAACGATCGCCCCAAGCAATCCTAGCCCTAGTGTCAATAAGAACCTATTCTATTTCTGAACAACCCTCAGAAATCAACAACCAGAAGAATCAGTCGACTGATCCAGCATCAGTCGACTGGTGCCTTCAATTCGCAAACCCACAGAAAGATCAGTCGACTGATCCAACATCAGTCGACTAATACTCAGTAACTCTGATTTTTAGCCTAAATTCAGAAACCTCTAGAAAATTTCACAAAATTCGAAAAAAATTGAAACTTTGCAAGCATATTTGTTAAGATATAGCCTACCCTAGAAAAATATAGTTTCATGAAAAATACCAAATATGCTTGACTTTTGACAAAAACTCCAATTCTTTGGAAAACCATCATTTTGTATCAACTCTCAAGCTTACATTTGATTCTATGTGTTTGCTAAGTCCATCCTATACCATTTCAAACATAGAATTGTTTTTAAATCTCCCCTTTTCTTTATATATATTCTCAAGATAAGGTACATGATAAAACCTCCCCTTATATATATATATATATATATTATATATATATATATATATATATATATATATATATATAATATATATATATATATATATATATATATGTTAAACTTTTCTTATACTTCACAATATCAAGATAACATTATTTCATATGAGCAACATCAAATCATGAACTGAAAATTCATATAAGAAATATGAAAACATAAATTCAAAGTTTCATACAAAGCCATACTAGAAACATAAAAGGTGTTACAAGGGCCATAGCCCCGATGTTTTCAAATATTACAATTCCAAATTAAGTGTTTGAGAGATAAATAAAATGTCTACGCTAGATATACTCCCAACAGTAACACCACCACATCAAGCTAAGGTCTACATGTCATCCCCTGGAGGAGGAGGAGGAGGGGCCTGATACATCATGCTCCAGCTTGCATCATCGCATACATCTCATTCTGCCGCTGCTGGAACCCCTAACAAAACTGTGTGAGACCATGAACCTCCCCCTGAATGACAATCTGCTGCTGCTGAAATGTCTGAAAGTCCTCCATCAGACCATGTACCTCTGACTTAGGAGGGAGAACTGCTCCTGTGGAACCCCAGCATCAGGCGCAGCCTCCTCATCAGAACTGGAGGAATCAGAACGCTGTCTCCAGGCCATCACCCCCTGCCGGCACTCAATCCCTGCCAAGGACAGCTGTCGTGAACCGATCTAGTCGTAGTCCTTGGACAGATGATGTACCTGACCTCTAGTAGTGCAAATACTGTTGGTGCAGGCAACACCTAAGTCGAACCTGGATTTTGATAAATGGCAAAGGGTTCAGAAGTTAAGATGTTATTTGTATCTAATACGTTTACTAAGTGTACAGAAAAGAAGTCCTAGGTACACTAGGCACGAAGTCCTGGTCGAGAACTAGGCACGAAGCCCTGGCAAGGAGCTGGGCACCGAAGACCTGCTCGGAAGGTGGGTACGAAGTCCTGGTCGAGGACTAGGCATGAAGGCCTGGCAAGGAGCTGGGCACCGAAGACCTGCTCGGAAGGTGGGCACGAAGACCTGGTCAGGTGCACCGGGCAAAAGTCCAACCGGAGGAGCCGGTTGGAAAAAGGTAAACTCTCTTGAGAGGAGTAGGTGAGGACGCATTCCCCGTCGAGGGAATAGTAGGCGTCGGTTCGACCTAGGGTTCCATTTGGGAGACCCGAAGTCAGAAGCAAGACAGCTACGGCTGTAAAAACTAACGTATATTCTTGCCTTGTTTGTGTTGGTACTAACCTTGAATGCAGGGACCGAAGGAGTGTGTTTCTGCAGCTCAGAATGCCCCAAAGGAGAGGGGTAGGAACCTGGGCTAGGCGCCCGGGAGGTCCCGGGCATCCAAGGTCAAAGCCAAACGAACAGCTAAGCAAGAATCGCTTCGAAAGCTTACTGGGACAGACGCCCTCAGGGTCCCGGGTGCCTTGGATGTCTCGGGCTGCCTGGGTCTAAGCCAACCAGTGATCGAAGCGAAATCAGCCGCGAAGCCAAGCAGACCAAGTCAACCGGGGCGTCCCCAGTGTCCCGGGCGACCCCGTCAGCTCCGAGGCCGATTCTGGAGGGATAAGCGCTGACCGAGCTGCGGATGAGATTTCTTGGATCCGAAGGCACGTGTCAGGCGCCCCCAGGAGCAGTATAAAAGGGGCTCGACCCCTAAGGCTTCAACATCAATTTTTCCAACGCCTCTACTCTCTTCGTTCAAGCGCTTTGCTCCGGCAAACTCCGTTCTCAACATTCTAGCGCCGACGATGACCCTCTGCTCCAAAGTACGATCTACACCGGCCGTCGGTAACGAAGAGTACATTTGTTTAGTTATTGCACTAATATTGTAATAAATTCTGTAACCATTTTGCGCGAATATAGAATTGCCCGTAGTAAACGATCAAGGACCGTGGGCCTTGGAGTAGGAGCCGACTGCGACTCCGAACCAAGTAAAATCACTTATGTTCCGTGCTTGATTGTTTCAATTCCATTGCGTATTCTCTTTAATTAAGCCGAAAGTTTTTCATGATATTCACCCCCCCTCTTTCGTGTTTTCTCGATCCAACAAGTGGTATTAGAGCGGGGAAGCACAAATTTGGTGCAACCACCAATTTGGGAGTTTTTCAGATTTTTTTGTTAAAATTTTAATTTTTTTTATATCGAATTTTTATCGTTAATCGAGGTTGGTGCAACACCACTCGATAATTAGTTTTATATCTATCTTCTTCCCGCACTGCTAATCCAAGACCAAGTCTTGGGGCATTCTTTGTTCTTGTTCCTATTTTATTTTCAGAATTCCTAAATGGCCATGCAAGAAGGGTTCAGTACAGCCAGACCACCACTCTTCAGTGGGGAGAATTTCTCCTACTGGAAGAGTCGGATGGAAGTCCACCTGAAAACTTAGGTGGACATGTGGATAATTATCTAATCTGGACTGGAAATCCCTAAAAACGCTGAAGGAGTGCCACAATCATACACCGAATGGGATACCGCACTCAAAAGAAAGATCGAGGCCGATGCTAAAGCGACTCAAACACTCCAATGTGGCATAACCAAAGAAGAGCTGAACCGGGTGAGACCATTCAACAGTGCAAAGGAACTTTGGGGTAAGCTAATTGAGTTGCACGAAGGAACCTTCGACACCCGAATCAGCAAGAGGGACCTACTACTAAACAAGCTGTACACAATCAAGATGAACGACAGTGAATCTGCAGCTCAGCTCCATGCTAGAATTCAGGAGCTGATGAACGGTCTACACACAATCGGTCACAAGGTAGAGAACCGTGACCTGATCATGTATACTCTTAACACTTTCCCGAGAAATACTTTATGGGCATCTATGGTAGATGCGTACAAAGTTTCAAGGGATCTTTCTAAAATCAAATTAGATGAACTATTTTCCGAACTTGAATTACATGAGCAGACTAACACCCTGGCTGAGAAAGACATTGCTTTTGTTGCAGGCAAGACAGGAAAAATGGTCAAGAAGAAGCCTTAACCTGCACCCGATTCTGACTCAGACTCAGACTCAGAAGACAGCGAAGGGGATCTACCCAAGCTGGTCCGGCTTGCCCGGAACTATTACAAGGAATTGAAGAATCAGCCCAACAGAAGAAAAGCCAGCCGAAAGAAGGAAGATCTGGCTAAACCAACTAAGAACAAATCAAGTGTGACCTCTTCGAATGCAACAAGAAGGGACATTTCAAATCGAAATGCCCTAACCTGAAAGAAGCCAAGAAGACAAGAAGGAAGAAGGCCCTTCAGGCAACGTGGGACAAGTCTTCCTCCGAAGAAGAAGAAGAGGCCCCACAGTCGAACCTGCTCGCCCTAACTGCTTCGGAAGAAATCGAGACCGAATCAAAATCGGAGCCGGACGACGAAAAACTCACATTTTCCGAGGACGGCGAAATCACTGTAAGTGGATTTTCTAGAATTCAATTAACTGAATTAATTGCTTACCTTTCTCGCGACTTGGCGAAAGTCAAAATCCAAGTCGAGTCCCTCCGACAGGAAGTAAAACTCCTGAAAGAGGGAGCTGACTCTAGATCCTTAGCTGAGAAGGTTCAAGAAGGAACCTCTACTCAAGTTGAAAAACTTGAGAAAGATAACTCCTCCTTGAAAACTCAAGTCAAGGACCTCAGAGCAGCATTAGAACGATTCACTTCTGGTTCCAAGGGTCTTGACATGATCCTTGGAAAATAGAAGTCGGTTCTAAATCGATCCGGGTTAGGCTATCGAACCAAGGTGAGACAAAGGTCATACTATGATGTACTGAATCAGTCTAGACCTAAAGTTCAGGCATGGGTACCCAAACTTTGCCTGAACAATCAAACTGGATCAAATCAGTATTGGATCCCCAAGGACAAGATTCACATCTTGCCGAACCATTATCGTGGCTTTAGTCCAGGGGGAGCCAAATTAAAAATAATTTTCATAGTTAAATAAATTTCTTTTCTTGTTTAAATTGCATGATTGCTTGTCTATTTATTTTCTGCAATTTACCATGTTTAGACTTAGGAATGGTTAGATTAAGGACTAAACCAATTAACCGAAATTTGAACGACATAGTATTGGGTGGCGGTGAGATGATAGTACGTTAGGAAAACCTCTTCTAATAAGGTCAAGTATACACTACTTGGTCTTTTTAGACTGGTGGAACTAGCCGAAGCTACCGATCCAAGACCCAAACTAGTTAGACCAGAATTTTTCAAAAAATAATTTTGAAAATGAAATTTCATTAAAAGGCTTTGTCAAGGAAAGGATTGATGATCCAATAAGGCTACGACCAAAGAAGGCCTAGTGCCTCGCCAAGACCTGGAAGCCAATTTTTGAAATTCAAATTCAATTTATTCTTTGTTAAATTTGAATCTAACACAAATTTTCAGTTAATCGTAGAATCAAACACTCTTTTTCAAAATAAATGCAAAACCAAGGGTTTTTAAAATTAATTTAAACTTTTTCAAAAATTAATCATGATTTCACAAAATAAAATTTTCTACTAAAACCTGTCTCACAGAAACCCATAAGGTTAACGTGATTGATAACTCTAGATTGGGTGAGACAGACTAGGTTGTGAAAATCAATTTAAGCTATCCTTAATTCTAATTGGATCCAAATCAACAAAACTCTTTATGTGTAGGAACATAAATATTTAGACCAATGGATGTTGGATAGCGGGTGCTCCAGACACATGACTGGGTATAAAATGAAATTCACCAAACTCAAGTTCAAGAACTTAGGCTCAGTAGCATTTGGCAACAATGCTACACTCAAAGTAATTGGGTCAGGTAACATTGAACTCAAATCTGACTTTGTTATTAAAAAGATACTTTTGGTTGAAGATTTTAAATTTAACTTGCTTTGCATAAGCCAATTATGTGATACTGGCTATGTAGTTACCTTCACCAACTCTAACTGTTAGTGATATGAGAGAAGTGTCCTAAGACAATCGCCTTATGATTGTAAATATTCATTTTAATAAACGATAATTCACTATTTGAGTATACATGTTTGTGTATTTGATTGGGATCTTAAACTCATCTACTGAATGTCCGCAATACAATTCACAGCATAAGAGAATTTGTGATGGGATCACAACTAGTGATTATCTCTAAATGTGCAATTGTGAAGTATTGAAAATATCCCTAGTCGATGAATTGATAAAAACGGACATTATCAATTCTGTTGAGACTAGCATGGGTTATTCTCTAATCAGCTGATTCTCACTAGCTGGTGACATTGGGATGTCCGGAGATAAACATGGATGCTAGTTAAGGGAACTAGTTCATTGGAGTGACTAGCTGTAAAACTTCATATGGTAATCTATATAGATATGTCAATGAAGTTCTTACTGCAGCTTAAGTGCGATGTTCCTTTGACTTGCGGTGTTCAAGTCATCTTGGTCATGGAGACTTATACTTTAACATCTTAAGTAAGCATCTCCTAGGAGGTGTGGACCCAGGATGATTGGGTATAAGCCGAAGTGCCCGAAGATGTTTGAGCAGCCTACAAAGGATTCACCACTCCTTGCGAGGAGATGTATACCCAGGCCTATCGTCGGATGGTTACTCAAAGCCTCTGGCCAGAGCATATCATGTTTAGAGTGCGAGTCTCTTAAATACATGAGAGTAATTAGAAATCCAAAGGACGAGAAAGACACTACTTGGGCTAGGTGTGACGTAGTCAGCCTAGTGGGGACAGACACAAATAGACCGTGTCCTGAACCAAGTGGGTATAAGATGGTGAAGGGAATGGGGCACGATTCATTAGAGCTGCTGAAGGGTTTCAGAATTACTTCTGAGGTCAACCGTTGATCTTTCGATTAATTGGGGGTCATGATGTACTACTAGGTGCCACTCATGATCGTTCTATAATTGGTTGATTATAGACGGACAACATAAATCGAAAGCCTATTTAGTCACACGCACTACGAGTAATCCGAGGGATTTAAAACGAGTTAAAAATTGGATTTTCCGATCAAGAGAAATAAGTCGAATCTGAGTTAATCAGAGGCGCAACGGAAACTTAAAATGGCTAAGTCTTTTGAAGGCTTATCGTGTAGCGACCCGCCTTCTCTACCTTAGACGAACCGCTACTTTATCTACTTCTTGACTCTAACGCACGACTAAAAATGTGGAACTTCTTTTTTTTTTCTTTTAAATCCATCTAAGGATGATATTCTAACTCTAATAGTCATGCATGATACAATGACACACTTCCTTTCTCTAGGACTTCTCTGCAATGGTACCAGTCGACTGCGATCTAACCAGTCGACTGGTATCGGCCACAGAAAGTTTCTGGGCGCGGCACCAGTCGACTGGCCTCTTGGCAGTCGACTGATGCATCGAACAGAAGCTACTGTTCGATAGGGCAGTCGACTGATACTGAACCAGTCGACTGGCACGCCTGAAAACCTGAAATTCAGATTCGAAACCTTGTTTCAAAAGTCCACAAAACTTATAGTTTCAAGCCATACAAAGACTCAACACCATTTCTATACTCTATACTAGTTTCCTAAGCATTTTAGCCAATCAAAACAACTTCATAAACTCGAAATTAGAACTTTTGCGGAAGTAAATAAGTTATGAAAATCTATATGAACTTTAAACTAGAGTTTTGTACCAAGCTTAACTCCTATGCATTCATAACACCAAAACACATGTTCTACACCCCACTAAAGCATTTTGGAATGTGAATGCAACTTTTCTAAGCATATTTAAAGCAATAAAAACTTGATTCAAGGGAAAGTCACAATATCTTGGCACATGCATCAAATAGCTCCATCAAGTATCAATATTCAAAACTACTCACACTCATACTCATCCCATGCAATCATAAGGATATGTATTCTAAATAAAATGACATGGAATCTTTACTCATGGCTTTAAGACATGCAAAATATCTAAAACGCAAATACTTGGATAAATGCTATATGATCTAACTTAAACTAAGACTTTATAATAAATGTATTTTGAGTCTTTTATTCATCTTGTCCCAAGGACCTCTCCAAGGTCAGCCACCACACACACGTCACTCAGCACTGCCTTGTCGCCTTCCTTCAGAATTGCTTGTCTTTACCTTTACTTGCAGCAAGAGGAAATGCAACTAATAAGCATAAAGCTTAGTAAGTACTATCTAGCTCACAAAAATCTCGAAATGTGCAAGCATGCTTTTTAAACAATGTGAAATCACATGAGATACTTTTATACTTAAAAGAAACACTAAAAATATGTATAACTCAAAACACGCATACTCAAGCATTAATAAGTCTTAGCTTACTTGTTCTTGGCTTAACTTGAAACTTTAGCAATTCTTTAACTTTAAATCTTTCTGTAACTTTTAGAAAACTTTCTTAAACTTTAGGAAAACTTTGCTAAAGCATATACTTGAAAATAATAACTCACTTGGATCCACTTAAGACGTAAGTACCATCTTATGCGCGTTCCCTAAAAGGTTGGGGTAGCGAGCCACCAATCCTAATAGAGCAGACCTTGGTCTACCAGGGCCAAGACCTTGGAATTGGACACCTGGATTTCTTTAACGACGCCCTTGGACGCCGGGTACTGGCCTTAGAAAATAAAATACTTACTTTCTCTTATCTTGAATGCCTTGGCATTTTAACGAGCACCTTGTGTGCCCGAATCCCTAAGTCTCGACTTTTGGGGATTTCTTAAGGCCTTGGCCTTTTCTTTTCTTATCTTTATCTTCTCTTTTCTTTTCTCATAACTTTTCTTAGCCCCTAACCTCATATAGGGTGCTTAATCAAACTTATACAAGCATGGATTAAACTAGAGTTACATGCAAAATCATAAACTAAAGAAAACTTGCACTTTTAACTTTCTAACAGGAAAAACTTGCGGAAAACCGCCTCTTACTGCAGGTGAGCAGTACTTACCTTGATATCTTGGACTTACAACCAAGATTGACGTCTAGGGCTCGGGAGAAACTTGAGATCTCGATGAACCGTTCGCGCCTACGCGTTCCTCTCGTCGAGACGAACGAAACGCTCCGCCCTCCTTGCTTCTTCCTTGGCCGGTGCCCCCTTAGAAGAGGAGAGGGGGTCTTGGTGTGGTTGGCGTGCGCACAAGAGAGGGGAGGGGGTCGGCGGATGGTGAGGAGGAGGAATGAATAAAAAAGCCCTAAGTTTCCCTTTTATACTTATGGAAAAATTTAACTAATTATACCTTATCTATTGTTTCCGCTAATCTATTTCAACAAAAGCAACCTAGCCCACTTGGTCCGCCCCTCCTCCTCTCACAGCCTAGGTTTAGGAATTAAATCCCACCTACGTGTTTTTCTCTTTTTACCCCTTTTTGCCACTTTCGTTTACGGAAAAATTCTATAAAAATATCCATAAATTCGGAATAAATTCTAAGATATTTCTAAAATTTGTTTCAAGAATTTTCGGGCGTTACAATCCCCCATACCTTATAAAAAGTTCGTCCTCGAACTTAAAATAATTCTGGATATTTTTCTCTCATGCTGTCTTCACGTTCCCAAGTAGCTTCCTCATGCTTTTGATTCTGCCAGATGACCTTCACTAGTGGCACTTCTTTATTTCTTAATCTTTTAACTGCTTTGTCCACTATCTGTGTCGGTCTGCTCTCATAGCTAAGATCTTCTTGGATCTGTACTGACTGAGGCTGAATCACTTGGCTAGGATCGTGAATACACTTCTTTAGCATAGAGACATGAAAGGTACTGTGGATAGCTGACATATCCTCTGGTAAGTCCAGCTCATATGCTACCTTACCAACCCTCTTTATGATCTTGTAGGGTCCTATGTAGCGAGGACTTAGCTTGCCCTTTTTGCCAAATCTCATCACTCCCTTCATAGGAGCGACCTTGAGGAATACTGAATCTCCAACTTGGAATTCAAGTGGCCTACGGCGTGTGTCAGCATAACTTTTCTGTCTACTCTGGGCAGTTTCAATCCTCTGGCGGATCGTCTGGATAGCCTGAGTGGTCTCATCTACAAGCTCAGTCTGGCTGCCTAGTCCTGACTCCATCTCTTTCTTCTCACCAGCTTCTTGCCAACATATGGGTGATCTGCATTTCCTGCCATATAACGCTTCATAAGGTGCCATTTTGATAGTGGCCTGATAGCTATTGTTGTAGGCAAACTCAGCTAAGCACAGAAATTTGCACCAACTACCCTTAAAGTCCAACGCACAAGCCCTTAGCATGTCTTCTAAAATCTGATTTACTCTCTCTGTTTGTCCATCTGTCTAGGGATGGAAAGCTGTGCTGAACTGGAGTCTGGTGCCTAGGGCGTCCTGAACACACCTCCAAAAATGGGAGATGAACCGCCCGTCTCTGTCAGAAATGATAGACTTCGGAACTCCATGAAGCCTGATCACTTCCTTCACATATAACTGCGCCAAATGCTCTACTGAGTGCGACACCTTGATGGCTAGAAAGTGGGCAGACTTGGTCAATCTGTCTACTATCACCCAAATTGCATCGTGTCCATGGGTGGTTCTTGGAAGACCGGTGATAAAGTCCATGGATATTTCTTCCCACTTCCACTCTGGAATGGGAAGTAGCTGTAGAACTCCTCCTGGTCTCTGGTGCTCTGCCTTGACTCTCTGGCAGGTCAAGCAGGTACTGATATATCTGGCCACGTCTCGCTTGAGTCCAGACCACCAGAATCTTTTCCTTAGATCTTGATACATCTTGGTGGAACCTGGATGCATCGAATAAGGAGTACTGTGGGCTTCTTCCAAGATACTCTTTCTCAGTTCCTCGTCATTGGGGACGCAAAGGCGGTCTCCAAGGTAGAGGATGCCACTGTCTGATACTCGAAACTCTGAATTTTCTACCTCTTGGATCCCCTGCTTGATCTTCTGGATCTCTGGGTCTTTATCTTGCTTTTCTTATATATCTATAAGCAGGGTTGACTCTAGGGTCAATGCAGAAAATTGCCCAACCATAACCTCGACTCCAAAATCTTTTATTTCTTTCTGAAGTGGTGGAGATAGTGATGATAGGGACATCAGTGCTGCACAGGATTTCCTGCTCAGTACATCTGCCACTTTATTAGCTTTACCTGGGTGGTAGAGGATTTCACAGTCATAATCTTTGACCAACTCTAGCCACCTGCGCTGCCTCATATTCAGATCCTTTTGAGTGAAGAAGTACTTCAAACTCTGATGGTCTATGAAGATTCTGCACTGCACTCCATACAGGTAGTGTCTCCAGAGCTTCAATGCAAAGACCACAGCTGCTAGCTCAAGGTCGTGAGTAGGGTAATTCTTCTCATAGTCCTTGAGCTGTCTGGAGGCATATGCTATTACTTTACCGTCTTGCATGAGGACAGCTCCAAGGCCCATCTTGGATGCATCACTGTAGATGTCAAAGGCCTTGTCACTCTCTGGAACAGTCAGGATGGGAGCACTAGTCAATCTTTTCTTCAGTTCTAGGAAGCTGTGCTCGCATTTATCTGACCACTCAAACTTCTGGTTCTTTCTGGTCAGGGCTGTGAGTGGAGAGGCTATTCTGGAAAAGTCCGCCATAAATTTTCTGTAATATCCTGCCAGGCCTAAGAAGCTTCTGATTTCACTGGCATTCTTGGGTCTACACCAGTTGCTGACTGCTTCTATCTTGGCTGGATCAACTTGAATGCCTTCTTTGGATACAATGTGACCTAGGAAGGTCACCTGATCTAGCCAAAACTCACACTTTGAGAACTTTGCATAGAGCTTCTCCTGCTGAAGGATCTGCAGCACTATCCTCAAGTGTGTAGCATGGTCCTCTGGAGTCTGTGAGTATATGAGAATATCATCAATAAATACAATGACGAATTTATCGAGATACTCCCTGAAGATGTGGTTCATCAGCTCCATGAAGACTGCTGGAGCATTGGTTACTCCAAAAGGCATCACTACAAATTCGTAGTGGCCGTATCTTGTCCTGAAGGCCGTCCTGGGGATGTCACTTTCTTTAACCTTTAGCTGATGATACCCAGAACGCAGATCTATCTTCGAGAACACTGTAGCCCCTTTGAGTTGATCAAATAAATCATCTATTCTAGGAAGGGGGTACTTGTTCTTGATGGTTACCTTGTGCAGAGCTCTGTAGTCTATGCATAGACGCATAGACCCATCCTTCTTCTTGACGAAAAGTACAGGGGGCTCCCCAGGGTGAATGACTCAGGCGGATGAAGCCCTTGTCTAGTAGCTCCTGGAGTTGCTCTTGTAATTCTTTTTAGCTCTGCAGGAGACATACGATATGGGGCTTTTGAGACCGGACCGGTACCTGGCACCAGCTCAATCTCAAATTCCACCTCCCGGTTGGGCGGCAGTCCAGGTAGTTCTTCTGGGAATACTTCTGGATATTCGCAGACTACCCGTACATCCTCCTGCTTGAGTTGTTTCTTTGCTTCTGAGTCCACTACGTGTGCAAGAAAACCAGCACACCCTTGCTCTAGCATCTGGTGGGCTGCCAAGGCTGAGAGGAATTTCTGAGTCTTCCTCTTTGGGGCTCCTTGAAACTCGAATGGTGGTTCTCCTTCTGGGCTGAAAACCACCTTCCTCTTACGGCAGTCCACTGAAGCGCTGTACTTACTGAGGAAATCCATGCCCAGTATGATGTCGAAGTCTTGCATCGCAAGGACGATTAGATCGACATATAGCTCTCGGTCTGAAATCTTGATTGACACAGCCCGGAGCCTCTGGGTGGATTCCATGATTTCCCCTGAAGGGAGAGTTGTCAGGAATCTGGACTCCCAACTCTCTGCAGGTACCTGTAACTTACTAGCAAAAGGTACTGATACGAAAGAATGGGTCGCCCCAGTATCAAACAGTGTAGTAGCTAAATGCTGAAAAATAACTATTTGACCTGTTACGACCGTGGAGGCGCTGGCAGCTTCTTCCTTCGTGAGGGAAAAGACTCTGGCATTGGTTGAAACTGGTGCTGCTTCCAACCTTCCCTGACTGATCTGAGGTCCCTCCAGTATAGTAGGCATGTAATGTAACTGAGGCTTGCCCCCATACTGTACGGACTGCTGAGGAAGTACCTTAAACTTGTTTGGGCAGTCTCTGGATCTGTGTCCCTCTTGTCCACATGAGTAGCATCCAGTTACACCCAAAAGGCATGCTCCTGGATGGGTCCTCCCACACTTAGGACAAGGTGGATACCTAGCTTGCTTGTTCTCTGGGTTTCCTTTTTGGCTGCCAGGCCACTGCTTCCTCTTGTGATTCTTGTCCTTCCAGTTCTGATTATTTAAGTGAGACTTCTGACCTCCTATTGCCTTGTTCTCAATCAGGACTGGCTTCTGCTGTGCTTGCTGTGCCTTGATGCTGTTCAGGTAGTGCTCTGAGACTAGAGCACTACTGACCAGCTCCTCGCTGGTCTGGGGTCGATGAATCCCGCTGTTCACGTTGAGTGCTATCTCAGGTCTTAGCATACGGAACATCAGTCTGACTCGCTCCCTCTCTGTGTTGACTAGCTCTGGGCAGAGGCGAGCTAGTCTGTTGAATTTCGCGACTGCTTCTCCCACTGGTAGGTCACCCTGTCTGAACTCCATGAAGTCCTCATAGTGCTTGTTGGTGACCCTCATATGGAAGAACTCCTCATAGAACTCCTGTTCAAAATCAACCCATTTCATCTGGTTGACTGTTCTCTTACTCTTGACCCGCTCCCACCACATACGAGCATCTCCAGTTAGGCAGAAGGAGGCACATTTGACCTTCTCGACTTCTGGCCAGTCAAGAAGCTCCATTGTGCTCTCTAAAGTCTTGAACCAAGCCTGGGCATCCCAGGGCTCAGTCGTGCCTGAGAAGCTTTCAGGTTTCAGCCTCTGCCACTGGACGAGGTATGCTTCTTGTCTTCGGTTCACGGCAGGGGTCTCCTGTGTGACTGGTGGAACTTCAGCCACCACTGGAGTTCCCACTCCTGCTGTGGGTGGTGTAGGGGGCACTGGGTGTTGATTTGCCATCAGTGTGGCGATGGTCTTCTGTTGTTCTGTAATCTGAGCTTGCATTTGAGCAATGACTGCCATCAGGTTTGGCTGTTCTATGCCAGGCTCATTGTTATCTTGAACTGGAGTTCTGTCCCTTGCATTAGGAGCTCGGCCTCTTCTTGCCATCTAATAATGCATAAGGGAACAAGAAATCACTACTACATCTCTAGGTATAAACTTGTCTTCTTACATAGTAACCTAATATCCATTCTAGGGATTAAACATGATTCCGTGATACTAAGGTATTAAACATGCTTCCTTGTTCTACGCACATATGAGTAAGTACTTAAGCATTTCTCTATACTGCAATTAAATAAAGAAGCAATAGAAAAACTGAAACTTAAAGCTTTCTTACTTGAAGACGGCAAGGTTGATGCTGATGTGTGTGTGATGCTGGAGAATGGGAACTTGGCTCTGATACCAACTGTAGCGACCCGCCTTCTCTACCTTAGACGAACCGCTACTTTATCTACTTCTTGACTCTAACGCACGACTAAAAATGCGGAACTTCTTTTTTTTTTCTTTTAAATCCATCTAAGGATGATATTCTAACTCTAATAGTCATGCATGATACAATGGCACACTTCCTTTCTCTAGGACTTCTCTGCAATGGTACCAGTTGACTGCGATCTAACCAGTCGACTGGTATCGGCCACAGAAAGTTTCTGGGCGCGGCACCAGTCGACTGGCCTCTTGGCAGTCGACTGATGCATCGAATAGAAGCTACTATTCGATAGGGCAGTCCACTGATACTGAACCAGTCGACTGACACTCCTGAAAACCTGAAATTCAGATTCGAAACCTTGTTTCAAAAGTCCACAAAACTTATAGTTTCAAGCCATACAAAGACTCAACACCATTTCTATACTCTATACTAGTTTCCTAAGCATTTTAGCCAATCAAAACAACTTCATAAACTCGAAATTAGAACTTTTGCGGAAGTAAATAAGTTATGAAAATCTATATGAACTTTAAACTAGAGTTTTGTACCAAGCTTAACTCCTATGCATTCATAACACCAAAACACATGTTCTACACCCCACTAAAGCATTTTGGAATGTGAATGCAACTTTTCTAAGCATATTTAAAGCAATAAAAACTTGATTCAAGGGAAACTGACAATATCTTGGCACATGCATCAAATAGCTCCATCAAGTATCAATATTCAAAACTACTCACACTCATACTCATCCCATGCAATCATAAGGATATGTATGCTAAATAAAATGACATGGAATCTTTACTCATGGCTTTAAGACATGCAAAATATCTAAAACGCAAATACTTGGATAAATGCTATATGATCTAACTTAAACTAAGACTTTATAATAAATGTATTTTGAGTCTTTTATTCATCTTGTCCCAAGGACCTCTCCAAGGTCAGCCACCACACACACGTCACTCAGCACCGCCTTGTCGCCTTCCTTCAGAATTGCTTGTCTTTACCTTTACCTGCAGCAAGAGGAAATGCAACTAATAAGCATAAAGCTTAGTAAGTACTATCTAGCTCACAAAAATCTCGAAATGTGCAAGCATGCTTTTTAAACAATGTGAAATCACATGAGATACTTTTATACTTAAAAGAAACACTAAAAACATGTATAACTCAAAACACGCATACTCAAGCATTAATAAGTCTTAGCTTACTTGTTCTTGGCTTAACTTGAAACTTTAGCAATTCTTTAACTTTAAATCTTTCTGTAACTTTTAGAAAACTTTCTTAAACTTTAGGAAAACTTTGCTAAAGCATATACTTGAAAATAATAACTCACTTGGATCCACTTAAGACGTATGTACCATCTTATGCGCGTTCCCTAAAAGGTTGGGGTAGCGAGCCACCAATCCTAATAGAGCAGACCTTGGTCTACCAGGGCCAAGACCTTGGAATTGGACACCTGGATTTCTTTAACGACGCCCTTGGACGCCGGGTACTGGCCTTAGAAAATAAAATACTTACTTTCTCTTATCTTGAATGCCTTGGCATTTTAACGAGCACCTTGTGTGCCCGAATCCCTAAGTCTCGACTTTTGGGGATTTCTTAAGGCCTTGGCCTTTTCTTTTCTTATCTTTATCTTCTCTTTTCTTTTCTCATAACTTTTCTTAGCCCCTAACCTCATATAGGGTGCTTAATCAAACTTATACAAGCATGGATTAAACTAGAGTTACATGCAAAATCATAAACTAAAGAAAACTTGCACTTTTAACTTTCTAACGGGAAAAACTTGCAGAAAACCGCCTCTTACTGCAGGTGAGCAGTACTTACCTCGATATCTTGGACTTACAACCAAGATTGACGTCTAGGGCTCGGGAGAAACTTGAGATCTCGATGAACCGTTCGCACCTACGCGTTCCTCTCGTCGAGACGAACGAAACGCTCCGCCCTCCTTGCTTCTTCCTTGGCCGGCGCCCCCTTAGAAGAGGAGAGGGGGTCTTGGTGTGGTTGGCGTGCGCACAAGAGAGGGGAGGGGGTCGGCGGATGGTGAGGAGGAGGAATGAATAAAAAAGCCCTAAGTTTCCCTTTTATACTTATGGAAAAATTTAACTAATTATACCTTATCTATTGTTTCCGCTAATCTATTTCAACAAAAGCAAGCTAGCCCACTTGGTCCGCCCCTCCTCTCACAGCCTAGTTTTAGGGATCAAATCCCACCTACGTGTTTTTCTCTTTTTACCCCTTTTTGCCACTTTCGTTTACGAAAAAATTCTATAAAAATATCCATAAATTCGGAATAAATTCTAAGATATTTCTAAAATTTGTTTCAAGAATTTTCGGGCGTTACATATCGGGCGAATTAAATGAGTTTAATTCGCGATCGGTTCGGTTTGGTTTGGCCGGCCAAAGAGGGTGCTAAATCCCTTTGGTTTGGCCGGCCACAACAAGGTGAAGAAACCAATTTATTTGGTTTAATTAATAAAATAAATCTAGCGCGATTTGTTTTATAAATTATGGATAAATAAATTTGTGTAGAGAAATTTATAGAAATTTATTCTTTTATGGAAATTAAAATGATCCATGGAATGATTTATTTTAATTTTATAAAATCAATTATGAATTGATTTTTTCATAAAAAGAAAGTTTATAAATTTCTTGTAAAATTTATTCCATAATTAAAGGAGAGATGAATTTGTTTTATTATAAAGTTAGTTATAATATAACTTGGTTTAAACGGAATAATTCATAAGAGAATTTATAAGATAAATTTCTTATGAAAACTAATTCCGTTAATTCCGTTAAAAGAGAGACTTGGCAAGGGAGAGGCTACTATATAAAGGAACCAAAGGCAAGCCTTGAATTCCAATCAATAGAGTAATCAAGAGATTAATTCTCTCTCTCTCTCTCTCTTATTCTCTTCTCCTTTTCCTTCCCTCCTAGGGCCGGCGCCCCTTGCCACTCTTATGGCCGGCGCCCCTTGTCCAACCTAGGGCCAGCGCAACCTCACCCTTCCAAGGGTTGGCGTGAGCAAGGATCACCAAGAAGGAGCCAAACAAGAAGAAGAAGAAGCGGATCGCAACTCCTCTCTTCCCGGAATTTAGATTCCGTTTCTTGTTGGTTAGTTTCCATTCTTTTCTCTTGTTCTTCTAATTGTGCCTTTAGAGAATCTAGTAATTCTCGTCGGCACAAAACTAGTGACTTTACGAAGTCATCCCGAAGAGAACTCGGCGTGGACGCGAATAGAGGCGAAGCTTCCAAGGGACGCTACGGTTGGATCTCGTCCCTTTTCTTCGAGTTACGCGAGGTACAAAGTAAATTAGTTTACTTTTCCGCAATGTTTTAATTTATGATTACGTCCACACATCATAAGGTCGCATGCTAGATACGTGGTTAAAATAATTTGTGAAATTATTTTATACTAATTCTTCCGCTGCACGTAAAATTTTAAAATATTACGAACCCGTATCCTTGTCAACATCACCCGGTCCCAACACTAACTGCCTGATTAGAAATTTGCAAGACTCAGAAATCATGCTTAAGGGCTCTAGGAAAAATAATGTTTACACTATAAACCTACCCTTAGTACCTAAATGCATGTTAACTCAGTTAGAAGAATCAAACCTCTGGCATAGGAGATTAGGTCATACTAATCTAAGATTAATTTCAAAAATCACCCAACTTGGCCTAATTAAAGGTATACCTAAAATTAAAAACCATGAAAACTTAATGTGTGAATTATGCAATCAAGGTAAACAAACCAGGTCTCATCATAAACTAATTCAATCAGATCTAACTCAAACCACACTTGAGCTCCTGCACCTTGACCTATTTGATTCACATGGAGCCAAGTCACTAAGCAGAAACCGATATTGCTTAGTAATTGTTGATGATTACTCTAGGTTTACCTGGGTTAGGTTCTGAAAGACCAAAGATGAAACCCTGAACCTATTTAGTGATTTTTGTAAGTTAATTGAAAATCAAAACGATGCCAAAATCAAAAGACTTAGGAGTGATCACGGGGGAGAGTTTGAGAATCAACGGTTCGAGGAGTTTTGTAAGATAAACAGGTATATACACGAATTTTCGTGTCCTAGAACCCCCCAGCAAAATGGGATAGTTGAACGGAAAAATAGAACTCTATAAGAAGCCGCTAGGGCTATGCTCAACGAGTTCAATCTAGCTAACCAATTTTGGGCAGAAGCAATTAGTACGACCTGTTACATCCAAAATAGGGTCCTAATTAACAAACGACACAATAAAACACCCTATGAATTATACTACCATAGACTTCCAAACCTACATTACCTAAGGGTCTTTGGGTGCAAAGTCCATATCCTAAACACCAAGGACTATCTAGGTAAATTCCAGTCTAAGTCAACCCTAGGCATCTTCGTAGGATATTCAACAACAAGTACAACCTATAGGGTCTACAATAAACAAACTAAGAAAATTGAAGAAACAACAAATCTGATATTTGATGAAGAAATTAACTCAAAATCTAATAATCCAGATCTAAATTTATCAAATACAGATCAAGAAGAAAATTAACAAACTGTTGAACCTTTAATTGAACCCTTAAATGAACTAACTATTGAACCAACTATTGAGTCAATTGAACCAATAATTGAACCAACTCAGGTAGTTGAACCAAATACTGAACCAAACCGACCAGCCGGACCTGAGGCTGAACTAAGTTCTAGAAGAACTAAGAAACCCAGACTGAGTCACCCAACTGATCGAATTGTAGGTGATCCAACCTTAGGAGTCAGAACTAGGTCCTCCTATAGAAATCTTAGTCAGATTGCACTAATTTCAAAAATTGAACCTAAGACTATAGAGGAAGCCTTACCTGATCCTGATTGGGTCATAGCGATGCAAGAAGAGTTAGCCCAATTTGAGAGAAATCAAGTCTGGGAACTTGTACCTAAACCTGAGGGTAAATCCATTATTGACACTAAGTGGGTTTTTAGGAATAAGCTAAATGATCAAGGAGAAATAGTGAGAAATAAAGCCCGCTTAGTAGCCAAAGGGTTCAGTCAAGTCGAAGGGTTAGACTATGACGAAACCTATGCCCCTGTAGCTAGACTTGAATCTATTAGGATGTTGTTAGCCTTTACATCCCATAAAGGATTTAAACTCTACCAAATGGACGTAAAGTCAGCCTTTCTAAATGGATTCATTAAGGAAGAAGTCTATGTAGGACAACCCCCCGGTTTTGAGGACTTAGAAAGACCTGACCATGTTTATAAACTCACTAAAGCACTTTATGGACTAAAACAAGCACCCAGGGCATGGTATGAATGACTATCAACCTACCTAATTTCTAAAGAATTTAAACAAGAACAAATTGACTCAACCTTATTTATTAAGACCCTAGAAAAGGACATCTTTATTGCACAAATCTACATCGATGATATAATTTTTGGATCCACCAACTCAAATTTCCTAAAAGAATTTGTTAAAATAATGGAAAATGAATTTGAAATGAGCTTAGTTGGTGAGCTCAACTTCTTTCTAGGGTTACAAATTAAGCAAACTAGAGATGGAAACTATGTCCATCAATCCAAATATGTTAAGGAGTTAATAAAGAAATTCAAAATGGACAACTCCAAAAGCATAAATACCCCCATGGCCACAAATATAAAAATAGATAGTGACCCTAATAGTAAACCAGTAGACCTTAAACTTTATAGAAGCATGATTGGAAGTCTACTATACCTTACAGCCAGCAGACCTGATATCCTTTTTGCTGTAGGAATGTGTGCTAGATACTAAACCCGTGCTAAGGAAACTCACTTAGCAGCCCTAAAAAGAATACTAAGATACGTTAAAGGCACCATAAATGTAGGGATTTGGTATCCTAGGACCTCAACTTTTGACTTGTCAGGATACTCGGATTCTGATTATGCTGGTTGTAAACTAGCTAGAAAGAGTACAAGTAGAACCTGCCAACTTTTAGAAAATAGTTTGTAAGTTGGTGCAGCAGAAAGCAACACTGTGTAGCTCTATCCACAACTGAAGCTGAGTATGTTGCTTTAGGAGAGTGTATAGCACAACTCTTATGGATGATGCACACTCTTAAGGACTTTTAGCTTAACTACACCCAAACCCAAGTCTACATTGATAATATAAGTTCAATTAATCTAACAAAAATCCCAATCCAACACTCCAGAACTAAACACATAGAAGTTAAACACCACTTCGTAAGAGATCATGTAGCCAGGGGTGAGATAGTCCTTAAGCATGTAGACTCTAAATCTAACTTAGTTGACTTATTCACCAAACCCCTACCTGAGTCTGAGTTCAGCTCACTAAGAAGGCAGTTAGTGTTATGCTTGGTAGAATAGGTTTACTCTACTTCTATTTTTTTGTAACTGCTTTATTACTTGATTTTAAAATCAATTTCTACTTAATATTGAAGAATCTTTTCTTTATGCATTTTTAAATAATTTTTTGAATTAGTTTTTTTTTGAAAAATTACCCCCTTTAAAACTAGGTTGTTTTTGCAAATGGACTTAGCCTAGGCCCTAACCCTAGAACTGCATGCACCTATAAATCTAGAAGCCAACATCTCACAAGCACCTTAGGGTACTTTTGATTGATAACCTAGAATGGGTTGAGATGCTTATGTCTGTGCCTTAATTCATGATGCTTTAAGTCAGTGCATCTGCAGTAATTGGGGCACTAAATACAAATTAAACAACAATCAGGTTAAGTGTCAAGCTTAGAAAATCTAACTTGAACAGAACACTTAACTTGACTAACCCTAGCGAAAACTACTATTTATAACAGTTAGTAAGTAGTTAACTGGGTTAGACAAGACCCGAAAGAGATAATTCAAATTGATTTGGTCTAGTTTATACCTTGAATTGGTTTAGTACAGTACATTACTTCTTTTGCTATATTGTTTTACTATATATTTTTTTGATATATGGCAAAGGGGGAGAGATTGGAAAGGAGAGAAGGTTTAAAATTTTTCAAATTTCAAAACTTTATTTATTTATTTTTTAAAAAAATATTTCTAAGTACTTGACTTAAGCTGTTTTCAAAATTATTTCTAAGTACTTGACTGAAGCTGTTTTCAAAATTATTTCTAAGTACTTGACTTAAGCCAATTTCAAAATTATTTCTAAGTACTTGACTCAAGCTGTTTTCAAAATTATTTTTAAGTACTTGACTCAAGCTGTTTTCAAAATGGTTTCAAAGTACTTGACTTAAGCTATGTTCAAAATTTCTCTAAGTACTTATAGAAAAGTTTCTAAGTATTAATTTTAAGATTTTCTTGAAAACTTTCTAAAGCGCTAAAGATATTTGAAAAAATTTTCACAACTCAAAAATATGGTAGAAATTCCTTTTGTATTAAAAATTTCAGATTTTCTAAGTATTAAAACTTCAGAAGAAGTTTAGAAAATTTTCTAAAATACAAAAACTAAGTAATTTTCTAAATACAAAAACTAAGTAATTTTCTAAATACAAAAACTAAGTAATTTACTTGGAAATTTTTTCTAAGTTTTTTTGAAAATGTTCTAAGTGTTGAAAAATCAATTCCCTTTTAGACATAGAAACTTTTTCAAACCCGGCGAACCTTTGAAAAACCTAGGGGGAGATTCCTTCCAGGGGGAGAAAATTAAGTTGCCATTTTACCTACTTTTTGTTAAACTTAACTTTTTGAACCGGGTTGCCATAAATCAAAAAGGGGGAGATTGTTGGTGCAGGCAGCACCTAAGTCGAACCTGGATTTTTATAAATGGAAAAGGGTTCAGAAGTTAAGATGTTATTTGTATCTAATACGTTTACTAAGTGTACAGAAAAGAAGTCCTAGGTACACTAGGCACGAAGTCCTGGTCGAGGACTGGGCACGAAGCCCTGGCAAGGAGTTGGGCACTGAAGACCTGCTCGGAAGGTGGGCATGAAGTCCTGGTCGAGGACTGGGCACGAAGCCTTGGCAAGGAGCTGGGCACCGAAGACTTGCTCGGAAGGTGGGCACGAAGACCTGGTCAGGTGCACCGGGCAAAAGTCCAATCGGAGGAGCCGGTTGGCAAAAGGTAAACTCTTCTGAGAGGAGTAGGTGAGGACGCGTTCCCCGTCGAGGGAACAGTAGGCATCGGTTCGACCTAGGGTACCATTTGGGAGACTCGAAGTCAGAACCAAGACAGCTACGGCTGTAAAAACTAACGTATATTCTTGCCTTGTTTGTGTTGGTACTAACCTTGAATGCAGAGACCGAAGGAGTGTGTTTCTACAGCTCAAAATGCCCCAAAGGAGAGGGGCAGGAACCTGGGCTAGGCGCCCGGGAGGTCCCGGGCGCCCAAGGTCAAAGCCAAACGAACAGCTAAGCAAGAATCACTTCGAAAACTTACAGGGACAGGCGCCCTCAGGGTCTCGGGCGCCCTCATGGTCCTGGGCGCCCTGGATGTCTCGGGCGCCCTGGGTCCAAGCCAACCAGTGATTGAAGTGAAATCAGCCGCGAAGCCAAGCAGACCAAGTCAACCGGGGCGCCCCCAGTGTCCCGGGCACCCCCGTCAGCTCCGAGGCCGATTCTAGAGGGATAAGCGCTGACCGAGCTGCGGATGAGATTTCTCGGATCCAAAGGCATGTGTCAGGTGCCCCCAGCGTCCAGGGCACCCCCAGGAGCAGTATAAAAGGGGCTCGACTTCTAAGGCTTCAACATCAGTTTTTCCAACGCCTCTACTCCCTTCATTCAAGCGCTTTGCTCCGGCAAACTCCGTTCTCGACATTCTAGCGCCGCCGATGACCCTCCGCTCCAAAGTACGATCTACACCGGACGTCGGTAACAAAGAGTACATTTGTTTAGTTACTGCACTCATATTGTAATAAATTCTGTAACCGTTTTGCGCGAATATAGAATTGCTAGCAGTAAACGGTCAAGGACCGTGGGCCTTGGAGTAGGAGCCGACCGCTACTCCGAACCAAGTAAAATCACTTGTGTTCCGTGCTTATTTGTTTCAATTCCGCTGCGTATTCTCTTTTATTAATCTGAAAGTTTTCACGATATTCACCCCCCCTCTATCGTGTTTTCTCGATCCAACAAATACCTCTAGACTCAAAGAACTCGGTCAGAATGTGGCAGAATGACTTGTAGATTTTTCCCTTGACCTCATGTGAAAAATAGACAATGGATGCAAAGACATACAAGGTGATATCAATATCCAACTGTCTCTCTAATGCATACATCATTACCAAGTGAGGCAGCCGAATCTTCAATCTTCCCTTGGTAACAATAGGTCAAATGCAATCTAAGACAATTTTGTACAACATGTTGCTAATAGGAGTCATGCGCTTAGCTTCAAAGATGCACTGTGTAGAACATCGATGTATTTCAAAATAATGATGATGGATTTGGTCTAGGGTTACATTAGGAAAGGTGAAAGGTGTTAGATCGTGGCGCCTTCTAGAGGGGGGGGGGGTGAATAGAAACTTTCAATTTTCTCTACAAGAAAGGTTAGCAAAACATAAGAAAAACAATGAAAATAATAAGATCAATGCTAAAACCTTCGTTTACTTGGTATCCACCTCAGAGAGGTGACTAATCCAAGGGTTCACACGTGAGCACTATCTCCACTATGAAAATCCATCTTTAAGGTGGAGAAAACCTTTACAAGATTGTCCTCTTCCTCTTACAAGATGGAATTGAGAATGAGAGGAAGAGAAAGAGAATTTTAGCACTAACAGCACAAAGGTACCCCCTAGAACCGTACCTTTGACGTGCTAAAAAGTCACCCTTTAAATAGGGTAAAGGACAACTCCTAAAGTCATCCAGCCGGATACCAGTCAATTGCCCCTGGGGCAGTCGACTGATCCAGCCTTAATTGCTAGCCAACTGTTAACCCCAACGGCTAGTTTTCGGGGTTACCAGTTGACTGCTCCTGGAGCAGTCGACTGATGTTACTATGAGTTCGAGTCTCTTGCTGGTAGTCGACTGATTCATTCCCAGTTGACTGCCCAGCTTACAATAACACTCCTCCTCACTCTGAAGACCCTCCTCCACGTGTGCCTTCAAGTATACTCCCTTGGCTTGCCCCTTGAAGTCCTCTTCCATCGGCTATCGTCCATCGGATGCGTACACTCCATGCCACCCTTCACGTGTGCCCTTTGAAGTCCACTTCCCGGCTTGCCCTTAGAGTTCTCTTCCCTCAGCTCTCATCCCTCGGATAAGTCCTCCATGTGTGATTCTCCAAGTCCTGCAAACTCAATCACACATATCAAATAACAAGATAACACCCTAACCTTAAGCATATTGACACACACATCAAAACCATGATCTCCCCGATCATTCTTGGGTCGATTGCCCCAACAAAAGGCTCGATGACTTTTGGAAAATATGTAAACGCATTGTTGGAAGTCCTACACTCTAAAAATAATCCTAAGACTGCAGGTGAAAAGGGGATGGTTACTGCTGCCACCATGGACTCTTAAGTCCCATTATCGGGACTAATGCATGTAAGGTTGGCGTAAAACTCTTTACATAGGTTGAGGTTAACATAGTACTGACAATAGACCAGCTGCTCTAGACCAAAATAGGTAATCATCTCAGCAATGTGGGAGGTTTTCTCTTGGAAATAAGACCGGTTAAGGTACCTACAATTCATTACTCATTATTTGCAAATCTCCGTCGGCACTCCTCGGAACGGAACCGAGGTGCCTCAGGATCTGTAGGACACTGTTGGGATAAACCCTCACCCAACCTTCTCTTTTGGACAGCTCTAAAATGTAATTACCCATGCATGTACCAAAAATGACCCAAATGGAGATTGAAAACAAGGAAAATATGCAAAAAGGAGAGAGTTAGCTATAAATCATGAATCAATTGAGAGAAGTGAGGTAATCAACTCGTTACCTTTTCCCTGCTTGTTGCATGGTGAAGAATGATCGTGATTGACTCAAGGAAGATGCCCTCTTTGCCTAGACTTAGATCTGAGTTGGAGGAAGACTAGGAATGTGATTTTAGGGCTTGGGGAAGACTTGGAACAGAAGGGGAGGTTGAGGAAGATGAGAACTCGTGGGGGGGGTGGGGTGGCGTTGAAACCCTAGGTTCGGCCACCCCTCGCGTGTCTATTCCCTTTAAAACCTTCGCGGATTAGTCGATTGCCCCAGGGCTAATCGACTGAGAAACCGAACAGAAAGATCAGTCGACTACCCCAGGGGAAGTCGACTGATATTTTCGAATACTTTAGTTTCTGATTTGCACAATACCAGTCGACTGATTCTGAACCAGTCGACTGGTACCTTAATTTCAGCTTTTCTATCCTAAATTTAGAAATGCATAATTAATTCCAAAAATCTCCAAAAAATTTGAAATTTTGTGGAGAGATTTGTGGTATCTATGTCTACTTGGAAAAAATATGTTTATAAGTAAATCTATTCCCAATCCTAAGTTTGACACGAAATCCAAAACTAGCTAATTTGTCTAATTCATCCTTGGCCCAAAGTCCTAACTTTGATCTCTTCTTGATATATCTTCTCATCCTCAACCTCAATGCACCTCTAGCATTTATTTATATGGCATCTAAATATTGAGAACCAATTTTCATGCAATATAGTCTCATTTTCATCTTTTTATCCATAAAACTCACCCTTGATGTGCCAAATCCCTAGGATTAAGACTCAAGTGAGTCTTCCAAACCCTTTTGGCACATTCCACAATCCATCTAGTCTCTTAGGAGAAATCCTCCCGAGATCCATTGACCATGGATCTCATTTTGACTTCTAGAGCTCCCCCTTGAGCTCTTAGCCTTAGTCACCTCCCTAGGTGACTCATCTACCATGGCAAGGCCACACATGTGCCCCTCTGGCACTTCTTGACCTACAACCCTTGCTCTCTTAACTTTCCACACCTTGTCCTTGGTTAAATTCTACTTCTCTAGCTCCTTTAGTGGTTTTTTCTTGTCATTTTTGACCTTCCCTTTGCTATAGTCATATGACATCCTTGCATATGATTTTTCAGTAGTCTTTGATCTCATAGGTCGATATCCTAGACCCGGTCTACCATTATCATGGTTTTGACTCCTTGACACCATGCCTAAACCCTTAGATCCACTAGTGAATCTTTCTAGGGGTTTCTCTGATTTATCAAGCCTTGCCCTCAAAGCTTGATTTTCCCTTTCTAGGTTTTTACCCTTAGTATCACCATGTCCATTTTGGATATTTCTAGATCTACCAATTTGTCTAGACATGTGTCTACCCTTCTTTGGGTTAATGCCTTGGTCCTTAGGTTTAAACATCCTAGATTTATCATGGTACCTAATTTCCTTAGGGTTTTGAGATACAACATTAATCCTATTCCTATCATAATATTTAAAACCAAAATTACACATAGGCAAATGATTTTCATTATTACTAACATGCATAGGAAAATTTGAAACATTCTTAAAGTTAGGGATTACCTCTATTACCCTTGTAGCTCCCCCTTGATGTGAGCTTCTCTTCTTTTCCTCTTTCTCCCATCTTCTCAAATGCTCCAATTTCTTGAGCTCTCCTTTTCTTGGACATTTGGTGTGATAATGTCCTAGCTCTCCACATATGAAGCATCTAATGTGTCTTTTCCCTTCCTTTTCCCTACAACCCATATTAGCTTTCAAAGGAATTGACTTGGGTTTAGGGTTTACCTCCTTTTTACCTAATGGGCATTTGTCCTTGTAGTGTCCTCTCTTGTTGCATCCAAAGCAAATGATGTGATCTTTTGTCCTTACTTTGATGGAGGTTGAGGCTTTTTCTTGCTCCAGTATTGAATAGGGTCTCTCCACCCCCTCAATTCTTGAAATGGATACCTCTTCTTCTTCACTTGATGAAGTTGATTACCTTTCACTTTCTTGAGCCACTTCATTTGATGAGATGGACAATTCTTTTTCTTCTTTCACCTCTTCTTCGGATGTTGAACTCTTTTCTCCATCCGATTGGTCCTTATCCTCTTCTTGGACCATTGAGCTTACTTCCTTAGGCTCTTCCACTAATTTAGCTTGTGTAGGATTTTCATGGAAGGCTACCATCATGTTCCATAACTCATGTGCACTTTTGTATTCACCTACACCACTAATTACATTATTAGGCAAAATATTAACTAAAATTGAAATTACCGTTTTGTTTGCCTTTGCTTGCGTTTGTTGCTCCTTGTTCCATAACTCATGTGAACTTTCGTTTCCCGTGCTTATCCTTTGAAACTTCAAATGATTCTTCAAGTACAATCATGTAGTTCCAATCCATGCCAAACCACGTCTTCGTTCGCATCCTCCAATAGTCAAAATCCTCGCGATCATAGGGAGGTGGAACATTGATGTCATCACCCAACTTTTCTTCAATTGTCATCTTCTCTAGCTCTTTGCTCTCTCGGTGGTTAGTCTATAGATGAGCGAACCTTCGCCCTGATACCACTTGTTAGGATCGCGCCATGTACTAGAGGTGGGTGAATAGCACTTTTTCGATCTTATCTTCCTACAATGGTTAGTGTGCTACCGGAATAATAAAGCCTAAATCTAACAAACAAAAAGAACACACCTATTTACGTGGTTCGGAGATGAAACTCCTACTCCACGGCAGTCCGTAAGGTGGACGATCCCGATCCTTCAGTGGATGATTCCCCGGAGCACCTCCAACTAGCTCTTGTCGCTCCTTGTGGGTAGAGAAACCTCGCCACAAACCTTGGACAATCACTGAGCACTGTAGGCTACTAACCAACTTTATCCAAGTAAGTTTCACCAAGAATAAACAGCCTTAAACGAGCTCCCTTAAATAGAGCTCGAGGTTGAATATGACCATTACCAGTCAACTGGTCCAACACCAGTCGACTGGTCCATTCTGAATTTGAATATCATCGCCTGACCTTTCGAATTCTGGCCACCATCAGTCAACTGGTCCTGGACTAGTCGACTGATCTTACTGTGAACCCTATCAGTCGACTGGTTCCTCACCAGTCGGCTGGTCCACTGCCTAAGTCTAGGGTTATCCTTCCTGAGTATATTTCTCTTAGCACTCGAACCCTCATGACTTAGCCCCACCCGAGTTAATCCCGTCAGCACTCGGAACCTCACGACCTGGTTGACTCTTCATCTAGTAGTCACGATCTATTGCCTTCGCACCCTCTTTTCTTTGGCTCCCATACCTCAGATTCCCATATAAGCCCTCGGCTTGCCTCCATGCCATCCTTCACGCATGCCTCAAAGTCCGCATCCCTCGGCTCATCGTTCCTACTCCAGCAGCCTCAATCTGTTGCCTTCAAGCCCTCTTCGACTTTGGCCCTCTTCCCTCAGATGCGCACACAAGCCCTCGGCTTGCCTTCATGCCATCCTTCACGTACACCTCGAAGTTCGCTTCCCTCGGCTCATCCTCCCTGCTTTGTCCATGGTCCCTCGGATGCGCACACAAGCCCACGACTTGTCTCCATGCCACCCTTCACCGTACCCGAAGCCGTCCAACCAAGTCTATGTGTATCCTGCAAACCTGCACACTCATATACACTTATTAGATTAACATAAAACCTTAACTTAACCATATTGACACACACATCAAAACCCATGATCCTCTAAATCATACTTGGATTGCCCCAACATCTCCTTCTTCTTCCTATCACACGGCACCAAGCACGCAAGGAAGAAGATAAAGCCACCACCCTCTTTTCTTCCAGCGACAAACACCACAAGAGATGGCTCCACCCGCCAGCCGGCCACCCTTCATTGCCTTTGCTTCCACACGCCACAAAGGAGGAAGACACTTCTCCTTGTATATGAACACTGGCAGCAATAAAGAAGGGAAAGAAGAAAAGAAGTGGAAGAAAACCTAAAGCTTTCTCCACCTCTACCGCCAGCGCCAACCTCCACCTTGCGCCGGCAATCCCTTCCTCCTCTCTTCTCGCCGCACACCACAAAAGGGAGAGGAAGACTCTTCCTTTGTCTAGTGATTGTCAGCAACAAAAAGAATGAGAGGAGGAGAAGAGAAAAAGGAAGAAATCCAATCCTCTTCCACCTGCCGGTGCCCTAGGAGAGAGAAGGGAGAGAGAGGGAAGGAGAAGAGAGATTTTAGGGTTTTGTGATTAATTGGATTAATTGGTTTCATGATACAATGGGGTATTTATGTGGCTACAATAGGGACCATGAGTAGAAGTTGGGTCTTGGTCTGCTAATGGATCCAAACCCGATCCATTAATGAAGAGTCATTCCATTAAAGGTCCTTCATTGAACTAGCTCACCAACCCCCATATTTACATATGGGCTCCACCTATTATGAGTACAATTTCTCCCCGTGTTTAAGATATCGAATGCCCATTGATTAATTTAAATTACTGACAATTTTAATTCATCAACCTCTAACTCCTTGATTAGTACCACTTATCCTTATCATCATGTTGAACCAAGTTCACTTGAAAGATTTAATATGATGAACCTTATGAGCTCATCAAGGGGGCATCATCATCCCGACTCACCAGAACATGGATTCCGTCTATAATCAATGGCACACCATGCAAATAATATTATTTCCCAACTTACCGGGCCTATCGATTTAACAGAATAAATCTCGCCCATTGGTAAATCAAAGAAATAACTATTAAGTACATGTGCCCGTTATTATATCAGGATTTAGTGCATGTACTCCATAATAAATCGAGGTTCGATCCAATTATGAAGTTAGTATAAATTGGATCACCTCTATGTTGGTCCTGCTCAATGCACACAAAGTGCATTATTGTAATTCTATGGTTAAGATAAACCAACACCAAATTACACTACAACCATCCCGATGGTTTGTCCAACTCCATCTCAGTTGTGAGCCTCAACTTATACTCTGCAAGGGTCTGATAACATGATCTTCGGTGTGTCACCACACACCATGTTATCTACAATGCAAAGTATCAGACACTTTGCACATACTAATATAAACATTCAACCTGTGATTTTGTGATTCTTTTTCAAAATGTAGATGTCTTATACAAAAGCAAAATTTTTAGTATACATCCCAACAATCTCCCACTTATACTATAAGACTCTGCTGTCCTCACATTTCCATACATCTGACTCCCTTATCCTCCACATGCCTAAAAGCTCTCGCTATCAAGGCTTCAGTGGAAAGATCTCTCAGATTGTCCTTTGATGTAATCTAGGCGACAACAACTTTTCCTCACTTGGATGGTACTTGCGCTCTATGTGTTTACTCACCTTATGGGCTTGTGATTCCTTCGAGTTTGCAACTATACCACTATTATCACAACAAATTATGATAGCTCTGGGCAATCCAGGAATCACATCCAAGTCCATCTTGAGGTTCCTGAACCATACAACTTTCTTTGGCCGCCTCAGAGGCTGCCATATACTCAGCTTTCATGGTAGAGTCCGCCACACATTTCTGCTTGACACTCCTCCATACTATGGTTCCACCTCCTAAAGTAAACATAAGACCCTGAGGAATACTTATATTTATCCCTATCTGATTGGAAGTCTGAATCTGTATAACCCATAGAGAGTAATTGGTCTATCTGGTAAACTAGCAAATAATCGCTAGTCCTTCTGAGACACTAATATATGCTTTACCGCAATCCAATTTCCCTGACCTGAGTTAATCTAATATCTGCTAACCATTCTCACGGCAAAGCAGATATCTAGTCTCATATATAGCATAACACATATGAGGCTTCCTACAACCAAGCATAAGGAACCACCTACTTCTCCTCTATCTCCTTTGGTGTTTTAGGACACATCTCCTTAGATAGAGAAACTCCATGCCTGAAAGGTACAAAACCTTTCTTGGAGTTTTATGCTAGAACAAGCTAGGACAATGTCTGTGTATGAAGCTTGGGATAAGTAAAACATCCTTTTCTGACGATCCCTTAGAACTTTGATCCCAAGGTTGTGTCCTGCTTATCCTAAGTCCTTCATATCAACCTATTTGGACAACCATTGTGACGCCCGCCCTTATATCTACTTTCGGGGCGGGGTCACGTACTATCATTCGTATAAATTTTTTTCTTCTCTTAAAGTACTAATAACAAAGTACTAAGCATGCTTGTTCAAAACTAACCTATAACATGATAGGTTCAACTCATAATATAATCAAGTATATGAGTAATCCAAGTGTAACATTCATTACTAAAGAAATGTTAACATAAGCATAATATTGTAGATATGAAGATCTTTATTTCCCGAGCCACCACCCCACACATCTTCAGCCCTCCTGCCTCTTCCTTTAGTTTAAGTGTCTCTTACCCTTATCTGCAGCATAAGACAACACATAAACTAGTAAGCACAAATGCTTAGTAAGATCCTGTCCTACTCGCAAAATCCATATCATAGAAAGATAAGAGAATAAATCACATTCAAGCATGGTAAGTGTTTAAGCATGTTAAACATCTAAGCATATTAACTTCATAGGAAGATTTCTTTGAAAACATATAAACATAATACTTGAACATAGCATAATCATTAGGGCCCGGCTTGTACTTCTGTTTTGCGCGCGCCCCTAAATAGGAACGAGGTAGCTAATCCCGAACCACTAGGGTTTACTAGGCCTTCTCAAAAGTCCTTCAGCCTAGTATCATAATCATTTGACTCGCTTTAAGAGTCTATAGTACAAGCCATTACAAAATAAAATAATTATCATGTTCTTTATTTTCATAAAGTATGCTCTTAGTCCCAACCTTCTAGGGAAGCATTCTTTAGGCCCTAAGCCTTCTTCGTTCATGCCCTACAAGGCTCATTCTTATGCATATGAATGCATCCATAATCATGATAACTAGCCTAGTATAAAGCATGCATTTCATAAGGGTGCCCCATGGGCTATAATGCATGCTCATACATAGATCTCCATAATCATGATAACTAGTCTAGTATAAAGCATGCATTTCATAAGGGTGCCCCATGGGCTATAATGCATGCTCATACATAGATCATAATTCAACCCCTTAAACATATCTTATATATGACAAGGTTGATCACATAAATCATATTCATATCATAGGAAGTGGTAGCATGCTTCATGGGTAAATCAAATGGTTCCTAACCCTAAAACTAGGGTCTTGGCCGAAACTCAAGGCTAGGGAGAATTCCATTTTTCCTAATCCAACATTCCATTTAAACATCATTTGCATATACATATCATCATCTCAAACATAAGCATATCTCCTAGGGTACATCTCATACAATCATCACATATATAGGCATATTATCTTACTAAACACAATCATAATCTCATAGGGTAAGTTGTCCTTCACAACCTCATATTTCATGCCTTGGCCAAATGTTACATGCTAAGGAATCCAATCAAACATTTCCTTTCAATATCACATGCATATACATCTCATATCATTTTACATAAGCATATCACATAAAATAATTTAACCTTCACAAACCCTAAGGTTTCATGCCTTGGCCGAATGGTGTAGGGTAGGGAAACTAGGGTTTTGAAATTAAACCTTCACACAAGCATTTATTCAAACACCTTGTCTACACTACTAGGCATAGATTCATCATAGGCAAATCAAGCATCCCTAAACCCTAATCTTCCTAGGTTGGCCGAATGATGTAAGGGTAGGGTAGGCTAGGTTTTTGACATCCAATCTTCACACAAACATTTATTCAAACACCTTACCTACACTACTAAACATGGACACATCATAGGATAGCAAACAACCCAAAAAAACCTAGCCCATTCCCTCTTGGCCGAAAGTTGTAGGGTGGATAACCCTACTTTTCCTTATCACAACATGATGGGAAACAACATACATCCATACCCTAAGTTCCTAGGAGTATCCTCATGCATCAAGAAGCAACCAAGACCCTTGTCTTGGTGGTGGCCGAATGGTTACAAGGGAGGAACTCCCATTTTCGCAAACAAGGACACCAAAGAAACATTCAATAACAATTACACTGCAGGCGAGGGGATACTTACATCCTTTCGCTTGAGATTCTACTTCTTTAAGTCCCTTAGGGTACCCTTGGTTGAAGGAGAAGTGAAGGTTCCTTTTACTCTTTCTTCTCTAGACTCCTTGGCCCTAATAGAGGGCAAGAGCCTTCTTCCTTCCAATCCCCTAGGGTTAGAACCCTAGGGAGCACTTTTCGAAAAATGGAAAAGAGGAGAGGAGAAGAAGAAATTTCGGTGGGGAAGAGAAAGGAAGAAGAAGAGGAAGTTACTCACACCTCTTCCCTCTCTTATTTATACTTTTCTCATGAAAAGACATGTCTCTTCACTATTACACGCTTAACAAGCATGTTTCTTATTCTCTCAACAAGAAACAATGCTTGGTGTAGTGGTTAAGACATGGAGAGTGTACCTAGGAGGTTCAAGGTTCAATCCTTGCTTCCTCCCTTCTACTTCTTTTTTTTATCACAATTTGCACTAATCCATATCAAAGCCCTTTAAGCCAAGCCTATCATGAAATTTCATAATATTAATAATATTTCATGAATTTATAATATTTCATAATATTTCATAAATATTATTTCATAATATTTTTAATATTTCATATTCATGAATCTATAATACTTCGTGAATCCCATAATATTTCATAATGAATTCACAATATTATTCACATAATATTTCATAATGAATTCACAATATTATTCATGGTGAAATTTTGGGGTGTTACAACCATACCCTTACGTCTGATAATACTTTGTTATTATCGCCAATGAACAAAATATCATTTACGTATAGTACAAGAATACCACTACGTTTCTGTCACATCTCTTATATACACACAACTCATCCGAACTTTAAACAAATCCATATGACTGGATTATCTTATCAAAGTGGATGTACCTCGTCATAGGTCCAAGGATCCAATTTATGTTCGCCAGGGACCAAGTTCGAAGACCCTCCCAAGAACATGAATTTTTCAGGTTGTCTAACAACCCTCCCACTACGACGAGGTATCTCCTGTGTATATTCTGTGGCACGCAGTCCAGTGACTTTTGGTATGTCCTCTTGTACAGTTGGTATTAAGGTCAGAATGTCCCCTCTTAATTCCTCAAGAATAACTTTTACTCATGGGATTATCGTTCATTACATAGTCCTCATCTAAGAATCGGGTATTCATGTTAATGATTACCCTCTGATCCTTAAGACTATAGAACCACCTTTCGTTCCTCTACGATAGCCTACGAACAAGCGCACTTCTGTACGAGATTCCAACTTATCAGTATCTCCCTTCAGCACATGTGCTGGACTATCCCAAATCCGAATATGTCTTAAACTAGGCCTTTGCCCAGTCCTCACTTCTATGGGAGTAGAGGGTACTGACTTAGATGGTACCAAGTATGTACGCTGTCGTTTCTAGAGCATATCCCCAGAACAAATCCAACAACTCGGAGTAACTCATTATTGACCAACTATCTCCATAAGGGTCCTATTCCTTTCCTCTGCTACACCGTTCTGTTGGGGCATATCGGGTGTTTAGACAATTGGGATTGAATTTCATCCTCTGATAAGTAAGTTCTAAATTTTCCCAAGAGGCACTCACCACTACGATCTAATCGTAGTCTCTTGATACTTTTACCTTGATGTTTCTCCACATCAGCCATGAATACTTTGATCTCATCAAAGCATTCAGACTTATGGTGTATCAAGTAAATGTACTCATACTTTGAATAATCGTTCTATGAAAGAGACGAAGTATTCAAAGCTTCCTCTAGCCTAGATAGACATAGGACCACACTAATTAGAATGAACCAATTTTAACACATCTTTGGCCCTATGCCCCTTGGCCTTGAAAAACCTCTTGGTCATCATACCTTCCTAGCAAGATTCAAAGTTCGGGAAGTCTCCCACCACTAATGAACCCAAGGGCCCATTGGCTATCAACCTATGAATCCCACTAAGGTTTATATGACCAAGCCTTAGATGTCAATGATATGTTTGGTTCATCTTGGAAGGTACCTTTCTCTTATTTTGGTTAGATGATGAGCTATTAACTTCTATTTGCATCGTGGGAGATTTTTGTTCTAAAGTGTACCAATTGCTTATCAATATACCTGAACAGATAATCTTTTTATAACACAAAGTAATAGAATATCTATCCTTTATTATTTCAGAAACTGAAATAGAGTACTTTCTAAAAATTAGGTACATAAAAGCAATCATCTTAAAACTAAAACTTTATTTTTCTATCTAAAGACAAATAAATAACTCCCACTGCAATAGTCGCCACCTCCGTAGCATATCCCATGTAAACGGTAAACTCTTCCTCAGCTAGTCGTCAGGTTTCCTAGAACCGCTGCAAAGAAATGCAGACATGATTAGTGGTTCCAGTATCTACACACCAGGTACCGGTAGATAACACTGCTAAACATGTTACAACGACAAAAGAAAAAGATATACCTGAATTATTCTTCTGACAGTGGGGACAGTCCGCCTTCCAATGTCCAGACTGCTTGCACGTGAAGCACTTGCCTTTAGGCTTCTTCACACCATCCTGAGGTCCCTGTAATCCAGACACATTCTTTTCCCCAGCTTATTTCTTCTTCTTCTTGCCTTTCGATTTAGAAGTAGAAACCCCTTGAGCAATGAATGTATGTGCATCCTGAGAAGAAAACTCTTCTGCTACCTGGAGTTCTGTCAGAAGTTCCGTCAAAGAATATGTACATTTGTCCATATTGTAGCTTAGGCGAAACCGCTCAAACTCTTTGGTAGAGATTGGAGGATAATATCGACCTGGGTTTCCCTATCGATATCTGCTCCAAGGATTTTCAGCTCATCTAACCAAGCCATCATTTTGAGACCATGTTCCCTCACGGACATACCCTCAATCATGGTGGTCATCATCAAGTTTCTCATGGTCTCTTGCCTAGCGGTCCGATTATGATATCCGAAGAGTTCTTTCAGATCGGATGATATATCACTAGCAGTGGAAGAAGTCTGATGTTGATGACACTGTGCCATCTCGTCTGCTTTTATCCACTGCCTAAAACATTCCTTCTCCTTTTCATCATAAATCACGCTAGACTTTTCAGCACAGAACTCGACAAGCTCACAATTGGAGAGGAAGAAAACCTAAAGCTTTCTCCACCTCTATCGTCGGCGCCAACCTCCACCTTGCGCCGGTAATCCCTTCCTCCTCTCTTCTCGCCGCACACTACAAAAGGGAGAGGAAGACTCTTCCTTTGTCTAGTGATTGCCGGCAACAAGAAGGATAAGAGGAGGAGAAGAGAAAAAGGAAGAAATCCAAGCCTCTTCCACCCGTCGGTGCCCTAAGGGAGAGTTTAGGATTTTGTGATTAATTGGATTAATTGGTTTCATGATACCATGGGGTATTTATAGGGCTATAATAGGGACCATGAGGAGAAGTTGGGTCTTGGCCTGCTAATGGATCCAAACCCGATCCATTAATGAAGAACTATTTCACTAAAGGTCATTCATTGAACTACCTCACCAACTCTCATATTTACATATGGGCTCCACCTATTATGAGTACAATTTCTCCCCATGTTTAAGATATTGAATGCCCGTTGATTAATTTAAATTACTAAAAATTTTAATTAATCAACCTCGAGCTCCTTGATTAGTACCACTCATCCTTATCATCATGTTGGATCAAGTCCACTTGCAAGATTTAACATGATGAACCTTATAAGCTCATCAAGGGGGCATCATCATCCCAACTCACTAGGACATGGATTCCATCTATAATCAATGGCACACCATGTAAATAATATTATTTCCCAACTTACCAGGCCTATCGATTTAATAGAATAAATCTCGCCCATTGGTAAATCAAAGAAATAACTATTAAGTACACGTGCCCGTTATTATATCAGGATTTAGAGCATGTACTCCATAATAAACTGAGGTTCGATCCAATTATAAAGTCAGTATAAATTAGATCACCTCTATGTTGGTCCTGCTCAATGCACACAAAGTGCACTAGTAAAATTCTATGGTTAAGAGAAACCTACACCAAATTATACTACAACCATCCCAATGGTTTGTCCAACTCCATCTCGGTTGTGAGCCTCAACTTATACTCTGCAAGAGACTGATAACATGATCTTCTGTGTGTTACCACACAGCATGTTATCTACAATGCAATGTCTCAGACATTTTGCACATACTAATATGAACATGCAACTTGTGATTTTGTGATTCTCTTTCAAAACGTAGATGTCTTATACAAAAGCAAGACTTTTAGTATACATCCCAACATCAGCTACACAAATCTCCCCAGGATGAATAGAATACCCTCGTCATCTATAATAAACTCAATCTGCTATCCTAACGCTATCTGACTGCTAAGGAACTGTAGGTGCTGATCACCGGCCTGTGCCTCTCGAATCCTTATCCTGATCGACGATAGAGCAACCATAGTCACAACAATATCCTACTGAGTCTGTCTCTGCTCCTCTAGGCACAACCCTGAAAATCCCTGAACCAGCTCCGTGACTAATATTCGGTGAGAGGCCAAAATCCCTCTGGACTTCCTGCTCAGTGAGTTGGCAACTGCATTAGCTTTTCCTAGATGGTAGCTAATGGTGAATGTTGGTGCTGGAAGCACCAGATCGAACCTGGTTTTGATAATGGCAAAGGATTCAAAGTTATGTTTGTTGGTGCAGGCAACACCTAAGTCAAACCTGTGTTTTGATAATGGAAAAGGGTTCAGAAGTTATGGTGTAATTGTGATCTAACAAGCTTGCTGAGTGTGCAGGAAAAGTCCTAGGTACACTAGGCAAGAAGTCCTGGCAAAGGACTGGGCAAAGAAGTCCTGGTCGAGGACTGGGCAAGAAGACCTGACCGGAAGTCGGGCAAAGAAGTCCTAGTCGAGGACTGGGCAAGAAGTCCTGGCAAAGGGCTGGGCACCGAAGACCTGACCGAAAGTTGGGCAAGAAGACCTCACTGGAAGTTGGGCATGAAGACCTGGTCAGGTGGATTGGGTAAAAGTCCAACCAGAGGAGCCAGTTGGCAAAAGGTAAACTCTCATGAGAGGAGTAGGTGAGGACGTGTTCCCCGTCGAGGGAACAGTAGGCGTTGGTTCAACCTAGGGTTCCATTTGGGACACCCAAAGTCAGAACCAAGACAGTTACAACAGTAACTAATGGCTAACACATTTGCTTGTTGTGTTTTGAAACTAACCACAGTTGCAAGATCGAAGGACTGGTCTTCTGCAAGTGAGGTGCCTCACTGGGGCTAGGCGCCCGGATGGATACGGGCGCCCCAGTGTGAAGGCAAACACCAAACCACAGCCGCGAAGCCTCTGAACCAAGGCAGCTCAGGCGCCCGTGAGGTCACGGGTGCCCCCATCAGCTCAGGCACCCAAGTAGAGATGGATAAGCACTGACCGAGCCTGCGGATAAGAGATCGCGCAGGGAAGGCCACGTGTTAGGCGCCCCCATCGACACAGGCGCCCGTATGGGTGCTATAAAAGGGGGTTCACCCCCAAGGCTTCAACATCCATTGCTCTCAACGCTCCAGACACTTTCGCTCAAGCGTTGCGCTCCGACAAAGTTTGACATCGAGATTCCAGCACCGATGATGACCCTCTGCTCCGAAATTCGATCCATCTCGGGCGTCGGTAAAACTTTAAATTATGAAAGTGTTGTTAATTCAATTTCCAATTCTATATCTGTACTATCAATCTGTAAAAGTTTTCTCGAATATAGAATTGCCCAAAGTAAACGGTCAAAGACAGTGGGCCTTGGAGTAGGAGCCGACCGCGACTCCGAACCAAGTAAAACCAATCTGAGTTTATGATTTGTTTGATTTTCCACTGCGTATTTTCTCTAGTATCCCGAAAAATTAATCTCGATATTCACCCCCCACTCTATCGAGTTTCTACGATCCAACAAGTGGTATCAGAGCGGGTGGCTCAAATTTGGTGCAACCACCAATTTGAGAGTGTTTTTCAGATTTTACGAAATTATTTTTTTCTTTCTTTTGAATTTTTCTTGTTAATCGAGGTTGGTGCAACACCACTCGATCGTTTTCATTTCTATTAATTTTCTTCCGCACTACTAATCCAAGACCAAGTCTTGGAACAAGTTTTCTCTATTTTTGTTTTTTTTTCAAAAAATATTATGGCCATGTAAGAGGGTTTCAGCACAGCGAGACCACCGCTCTTTAGTGGAGAAGATTTCTCCTACTAGAAAAGCCGGATGGAAGTCCACTTGAAAACCCAGGTGGATATGGGGATAATAATCCAATCTGGCCTTGAAATCCCCAAGAACACAGAAGGAGTGGCACAACACTACTCTGAATGGGACACCTCGTTGAAGAAAAAGATCGATGCTGATGCAAAGGCAACTCAGATGTTGCAATGTGGATTGACCAAGGAAGAGCTGAACCGGGTGGGACCTTTCAACAACGCCAAAGAAATTTGGAGCAAGCTGATTGAGCTGCACGAAGGTACCTCCGACACCAGAATCAGTAAAAGTGATCTATTGCTGAACAGACTCTACACAATAAAAATGAACAACGGCGAATCAACAACACATCTCCACGCCAGAATCCAGGAGCTGATGAACGGACTGCACACAATAGGTAACAAGGTAGAGAACCGTGACCTAATCAGGTATACCTTAAATACATTCCCAAGGAATACTCTGTGGGCATCTATGGTAGATGCTTACAAGGTTTCCATGGACCTTTCAAAAATTAAATTAGATGAACTTTTTTCAGAATTAGAATTACATGAACAGACTAACTGCACTATGACCGAGAAAAGTATTGCTTTTCTTGCAGATAAACCCCAAGGAAAAGTCACCAAGAAGAAGCCTCAACCTGCACCCGAGTCTGACTCAGAAATAGACTCAGAAGATAGTGAAGGGGATCGACCCAAGTTGGTGCGGCTAGCTCGGGACTACTATAAGGAGTTGATGTATCAAACCAACAGAAAGAAAGCAAGCCGACGAAAGGAAGATCCAGCTGAACCTTCAACTTCAAAAACCAAAACAAATGTCACCTACTACGAATGCAACAAGAAGGGTCATTACAAGTCAGAGTGCCCCAATTTGAAGGAAGACAAGAAGACTCGAAGGAAGAAGGCTCTCCAAGCCACGTGGGATGAATCTTCCTCTAAAGAAGAAGAAGAGGCCTCACAATCAAATCTTCTCGCTTTAAACGCTTCGGAAGACATCGACACCGGATCGGAATCAGAGCCAGACGAAGGAAGGCTCACAATCTCAGAAAACAGCCAAATAACGGTAAGAGGTTATTCCGAAGTCGAATTATCTAAATTAATTGTGTATTTATCTCGTAACCTGGCGAAAGCCAAAATCCGGGTCGAATCCCTCCAACAGGAAGTAAAACTCCTGAAAGAGGAAGCTGACTCGAAATCCTTGACTGAGAAGGTTCAAGAAGGAAACTCTACTCAAGTTGAAAAGCTTGAGAAAGAGAACTCCTCCTTGAAAACTCAAGTCAAGGAGCTCAGAGTAGCTTTAGAACGATTCACTTCAGGTTCTAAGGGTCTTGACATGATCCTTGGAAAACAGAAGTACGTTCTTAATCGATCTGGATTAGGGTATCGAACCAAGTCGAGACAACGGTCGTATTATGCTGTATTGAACCAACCTAGAGCCAAAGTTCAAGCATGGGTCCCCAAGCTTTGCTTGAACAACCAAGCTGGACCAAACCAGAATTGGATCCCCAAGGACAAGATTCACATCTTGCCACATCTAGGGGGAGCTAATATAAAAACAATTTTCATAATTAAATAATTCTTTTTTTTGTTAATTCTTTAATTTTATTGCATGCTCGCTTGTTTATTTCTTTCAGCAATTTATTATACTTAGACCTAGGATTGGTTAGTCTAAGGATAGAAATGAGTTAATTGAAATTTGAACAACATAGTATTGGGTGGAGGTGAGATGATAGTACGTTAGGGAAACCATTTTGGTGGAACTAGCCCAAGCTACCGATCCAAGACCCAAACTAGTTAGACCAAAATCTTTCAAGAAGTAACTTGAAGATGAATTTTCAATAAAAGACTTTGTCAAGGAAAGGGTTGATGATCCAATAAGGCTACGGCCAAAGAAGGCCTAGTGCCTCGCCAAGACCTGGAATCCAATTATTGAAAATCAAATTCACTTTACTATTGTCAAATTTGAATCTAACACAAATTTCAATTAATCTTAGATTCAACCACTTTTCAAAATAAACTTAAAACTTAATTTTTTTTTGAAAATTAATTTAACCTTTTAAAATTAACCATGATTTCAAATTAAAATCTTCATTTCTATTAAAACCTGTCTCACAAAACCCATAAGGTTAACGTGATTGATAACTATGGACTGGGTGAGATGGTTAGGACCTAATTTAACTCAAATTTATCTTGCTCCAAACTAATTCATTTGGTTTTGTATTTTTGTCAAGTAAAAACATTGAATCGTGTCTAAAAAATGTAATTTAGAGGTTAATTGATTTAATTGTTGGTTGGTCAAAAGAGACAAACTTGGTCAAAATAGTCAACTCTGGTCAAATGGTCAAACTGGTCAATAGTCAAACCCGGTCAACACGGGCGCCCGTGACCTGTCGGGCGCCCCCAACTTTATCTCCAACCAAGACAGCTAAAGTTGTCAACCCCTACCAACCTGACCCAGGCGCCCATGCCCTGTCGGGCACCCAAGCTTTATCTTCATCCAAGATGGTCATAACTACCAAAAGCAGTTGACCACTGACTCGGGCGCCCGTGACCTTACGGGTGACCCAATGAACACGGGCGCCCAACACTTCACAGGCCCCTGTGTAACTCTATATAAGGACCATGACTCCCTCTTCTTTCCCCACACAAAAACTGAAATCCTCCTTCACTTCTCTTCCTTTCATGGCGCTCGGAAGCCCTTCTCGTGTCCTCCAACGCCCTACTTCGAAAATGCCGCCCCGGTATCAATTTTATTATGCATTTTTAAGTAATTTCTTTTTATCATCTCGCTTATTAAATGCATAATTCTCCTTTACATATTTAGAAAATGTCGCGTCTCTCAACCTAACCCTGTGGCCGAACCTAGCCCCGACCCAAGATTCCCCAACTTGGAATTGTTTAACAAGTTTGCCCAAACAACCTATAAGCCTATAAAGACTAGCTTCCTAAATAGGCAATTCTTTAACCAATCTTGCCCGTTAGCTATGGATGCGATCAACTTCTATCAACTAGATCATCTAGTCTTCTGCACACATCCTGTGAACTCGATCCTGTGTGCAGAATTTTACAATAACCTAGTCAAAATTGATAACCTGCTCTACTCTACCACCGTACAAGGCACTCCCCTAACCATTTCTCCAACTTTGTTTAATCGATTTCTCGGACTGCGACAGTCGCAATCAACCTTTTGCTGCTATCATCCGACCGACCCTCCCTTCGCACCCCCCCTATTCGCACAGCACTCTAGACACTCTTTACTCCTACTTCTTTGGAGATGTGCGGAACCCGTTAGCACGGCGGTTTCAGTCCGTTGACCTCCGAGTCCAGGATTATGCCCTCTACCGAGTTATGGTTCGGTGTGTACTCCCACTCACCACCCGAGATGTCGCGACCATGCGACCGTTTCACACTTTTCTACTCTACGCCATGATTCATCAGTTAGATATAGACATAGGCCTCCACATATTCCACACCATCATTTACGCATCGAGCCTATCTACTCACGATCGAGTACGTACGCCCTACTGCCATATTATCACCGCCCTTCTTCACCACCATGGTCGCGATATCACTGCTAGGGAGATTATCTCGATGACTGAGTTCGATGAAATAGGTTTTAGAAACTTCTCTTTAGCGGGGATTGATGTTTCGGCCACCGGGGTCCTATCATGGAGGCGAGAGAGGGCTTGACGGAAGGATGACTCCGACAAGGAGTGGAGGTAGACATGGTCGATCTCGCAGCCGATATCAACGAGCACTTACAGGAGCCTCCTTCACTGACTACTGACCAGCGCATTACACTATTGCAGACGGAGATGCACAACCTCAGGGAGGAGATCGAGGCCTATCACGTTGAGCACATAGACACCCTCCGAGCCGATCGAGAGACAAACGACGCATGATACAATGAAATGATGTCATTATTTCGATCTTGGCAGCCTGACCCATTTGACCCTCCTGGCCCTTCTTCATAGATCAGAGTGATATTTTCAGCTATCTCAGTGTATTGTAGACTATTTGACTATCCCTACTGAGTAGGGTTGACTTGTGCTTGACTATGGTTTGACTTTGCTGGACCTACTATTGACCAGATGACTCTTATGCATTTATCAAATTTACTTATTGATTACTTGCCATTTCAATTAGTATGATAAGTCAGATATGTCATAATTATAATAACATGCTTAGTAGAATAGGACTGCTCTACATGTGTTTTTCCAAAAATTATTTTATTTCTTATATGTTATTTAATATGTTTGAAAAATCATTTTTGTCTTGAAATTTAAATTGATTTTCTGACTTAGTTTTTTTTCAAAAAAACTTATCCCTTTTAAAACTAGGCCTTTTTTCGCAAATGGACTTAGCTTAGGTCCTGACCCTAGAATTGCATGCACCTATAGATCTAGAAGCCAGCATCTCACAAGCACCTTAGGGTACTTTTGATTGACAACCTAGACTGGGTTAAGATGCTTAGGTCTATGCCTTGATTCAAGATGCTTTAAGTCAGTCCATCTACAGTAATTGGGGCAATAAATACCAGTTGAACAGTAATCAGGTTAAGTGTCAAGCTTAGAAAATCTAACTTGATCAGATCACATAACTTGACTAACCCTAGCGAAAGCTACTGTTTATGACAATTAGTAAGTAGCTAACTAGGTTAGACAGGACCCGAAAGAGAAGATTTAAATTGGTTTGGTCCAGTTTAGGCTTAGAATTGGTTCAATACAGAACTTTATTTTCTTTACTCTATTTTTTTTTGCTATAATAATTTTTATTGATATATGGCAAAGGGGGAGAGAAAGGAAAGGAGAGAAAAGAAGGTTTTTAAATTTTAATTTTTTCAAAAACTTTTATCTCCTTTTTCAAAAAGTAAAGTAATGAAAATACTTGTTTTCAAATTTGAAGCATTTCAAAAATGAAATTTTTCTAAGTGTTTCAACTTAAAATCTTTTAGAAAATTTTCTAAGTGTTTAAACTTAAAATTGTTTTGGAAAATTTTCTAAGTGTTTAAACTTGAAAATCTTTTGAAAAATTTTCTAAGTGTTTAAACTTAAAATTGTTTTGGAAAATTTTCTAAGTGTTTAAATTTGAAAATCTTTTGGAAAATTTTCTAAGTATCTAACTTGAAAAATCTTTTGGAAAATATCTTTTGAGTTTCTCTAAGAATAGTCAAGGACTTAAAAGTGTTTTCAAAAACCCCACTTATCTTTGAAAAACTCAGAGGGAGAATTTTTATTTCAGGGGGAGAAAACTAAATATCGTTTACATTGCTTGCTTCTTTAACTTAACTTTTTGAACCATGTTGCCATAAATCAAAAAGGGGGAGATTGTTGGTGCAGGCAGCACCTAAGTCAAACCTGTGTTTTGATAATGGCAAAGGGTTCAAAAGTTAAGGTGTAATTGTGATCTAACAAGCTTGCTGAGTGAATAGGAAAAGTCCTAGGTACACTAGGCAAGAAGTCCTAGCAAAGGGCTGGGCAAAGAAGTCCTGGTCGAGGACTGGACAAGAAGACCTGACTAGAAGTCGGGCAAAGAAGTCCTGGTCGAGGACTGGGCAAGAAGTCCTGGCAAAGGGCTGAGCACCGAAGGCCTGACCGGAAGTTGGGCAAGAAGACCTGACCGGAAGTTGGGCATGAAGACCTAGTCAGGTGGATTGGGCAAAAGTCCAACTGGAGGAGCCGGTTGGCAAAAGGTAAACTCTCCTGAGAGGAGTAGGTGAGGACGCATTCCCCGTCGAGGGAACAGTAGGCGTTGGTTCGACCTAGGGTTCCATTTGAGAGACCCAAAGTTAGAACCAAGATAGCTACGGCTGTAACTAATGGCTAACACATTTGCTTGTTGTGTTTTGGAACTAACCTCAGTTACAGGATCGAATGACTGGTCTTCTGCAAGTGAGGTGCCTCACTGGGGCTAGGCGCCCGGATGGATACGGGTGCCCGTATGGATACGGGCGCCCCAGTGTGAAGGCAAACACCAAACCACAACCACGAAGCCTTTGGACCAAGGCAGCTCAGGCGCTCATGAGGTCACGGGTGCCCCCATCAGCTCAGGCGCCCAAGTAGAGATGGATAAGCGCTGACCGAGCCTGCGGATAAGAGATCGCGCAGGGAAGGCCACGTGTTAGGCGCCCCCATCGACACAGGCGCCCGTATGGGTGCTATAAAAGGGGGTTCACCCCCAAGGCTTCAACATCCATTGCTCTCAACGCTCTAGACACTTTCGCTCAAGCGATGCGGTCCGACAAAGTTCGACTTCGAGATTCCAGCGCCGATGATGACCCTCTACTCCGAAATTCGATCCACCTCGGGCATCGGTAAAACTTTAAATTACGAAAGTGTTTTTAATTCAATTTTCAATTCTATATCTGTACTATCAATCTGTAAAAGTTTTCCCAAATATAGAATTGCCCAAAGTAAACGGTCAAGGACCGTGGGCCTTGGAGTAGGAGCCGATCTCACCTCCGAACCAAGTAAAACCAATCTGAGTTTGCGATTTGATTGATTTTCGATTGCGTATTTTCTCTAGTATTTTGAAAAACTAATCTCGATATTCACTCCCCCCTCTATCGAGTTTCTACGATCCAACAATGTTTATATTGTGATCTAATGTATTTACCAAGTGTGCAGGAAAGTCCTAGTTTACCTAGGCACGAAGTTTTGACCTGCAGGGTTGGGCAAGAAGTCCTAGTCGTGGACTGGGCACCGAAGTCCTGATCCAAATGATTAGGCAGGAGTCTTATCTGAGCAAGGATTGTGGACAGAAGTGTTAGGGTTGCAAGGTTGCAAACATAGTCCACATCAAAAACACATGGGAAAGATCATAAGCTTATAAGGAAAAAAAGATATCTCCATTGTCATGAGGCCTTATTGGAGAGCCCAAGAGCAAAACCATAAGGGATTAGGCCCAAAGTGGATAATATCATACCATTGTGGAGATATCTAAATTCCTTTCGGTCCTAACAATTGGTATCAGAGCCAGGTCGCTCTTCACCGGACTAACCGTCGGAAGTAGCATGAGCTAAAGCCATGATCCAGATCTAATCATGTGGGTTAAGCCTTGAATAAAGGATGTGTGGGCTCCCGTGTCTTGATCAAGAGGACTAGACACCAGGCAGAGAAGTCCTAGTTGCGGCTAGGCAGTGAAGTCCTTGTAGGTCGGGTGGCCGAGGGGCAGAAAGTCCTGGTGGGTTGAGGATCGGACATCAAACGAAAAGGGTTTCCGCTTGATGGGGGGCTTGTGGTCCTTTGTTTGAGGGGGGATTGCCGGGGTTGTAATGTTGCAAACACAGCCCCACATCAAAAACATATGGGAATGATCATAGGCTTATAAGGAAAAAAGATATCTCCATTGGCATGAGGCCTTTTGGGAGAGCCCAAGAGCAAAACCATGAGGGCTTAGGCCCAAAGTGGAAAATATCATACCATTGTGGAGATATCTAAATTTCTTTTGGACCTAACAAGAAGTAGAGGAGGGTCAGGTACGGACGTCTCAAGATCCGATAGTCTCGGAGGCCGCGCAAAAGTCCAACCGGAGGAGCCGGTTGGTAAAAGGAAACTTCTCCTGAGAGGAGTAGGTGAGGACGCGTTCCCCGGAAGAGGGAATAGTAGGCGTCGCTTCGACCTAGGGTTTCATTTTGAAATCCAATGTCAGAACCAAGACAACTCCGGCTGTTATGCATGAATTTATTATTAATATTATATTGTTCTTGAACTAACCCTGGTTGTCGGAGTGAAAGGGAGTAGTTGCTGCATCCCAGGCTCCTGAAAGAGTTCAGGCACCCGAGAGGCCAGCGCCTGACAGGTAACAGGCGCCAATGTTGAGGCGTTTCTAGCAGGTGAGTGGCTAAGCTGGCAGGTTGCCACGTCAGCATCTCAGGCGCCCATAAGCTATCAGACGCCTTATGTTGGATCGAGAAAACACGATAGAGGGGGAGGGTGAATATCGTGAAAGCGTTTCGGATTAGGAAAGAGAATGTGCAGTGGAAATTTAAATCAAAACACACGAAACACAAGTATTTTTACTTGGTTCGGGGTCGCGGTCGGCTCCTACTCCATGGCCCACAGTCCTTGACCGTTTACTGCGGGCAATTCTATAATGGCGCAAAGATTTACAAACATTATTACAATAGTAGTGCAATAAAGAAAATTGTACTCTTCGTTACCGACGCCCGGTGTGGATCGTACTTTGGAGCAGAGGGTCGTCGTCGGCGCTAGAATCTCGAGTTCGGAGGTTTCTAGAGCAGAGCGCTTGAACGAAGAGCGTAGAGGCATTGGAAAATTGATGCTTGAAGCCTTGGGGTCGAGCCCCTTTTATATTGCTCCTGGGAGCGCCTGACACGTGCCTTCGGATCTAAAAAAATTCATCCGCAGCTCGGTCAACGCTTATCCCTCCAGAATCGGCCTCGGAGCTGACGGGGGCGCCCGAGACACTGGGGGTGCCCTGGTTGACTTGGTCTGCTGGCTTCGTGGCTGAGTTTGCTTCGATCACAGTTTTTGCTTGGACCCAGGGCGCCCGGGACCCTCAGGGCCCATCAGGGTGCCTGGCCCAGTAAGCTTTCGAAGCGATTCTTGCTTAACTGCTCGTTTGGATTTAACCTTGGGCGCCCGGGACCTCCCGGGCACCTAGCCCAGCTGCTGCCCCTCTCCTTTGGGGCGTTCTGAGCTACAGAAACACATTCCTTTGCTTCCTACTTCCAAGGTTTGTTCCACGACAAACAAGGCAAGAATGTTAGTTAGTTTTTACAGCTGTAGCTGTCTTGGTTCTGACTTCGGGTCTCCCAAATAGAACCCTAGGTTGAACCGACGCCTAATGTTCCCTCGACGGGGAACACGTCCTCACCTACTCCTCTAAGGAGAATTTACCTTTTGCCAACCGGCTCCTCCGGTTGGACTTTTGCCCAGCTTTACTCACCAGGTCTTCATGCTCAATCCGCGACCAGGTCTTAGTGCCCAATTCCTCGAACCAGGTCTTCAGTGCCCAACCCTCGGCCAGGTCTTCTTGCCCAGTCCTCGACAGGACTTAGTGCCCACCTTCCGAGCAGGTCTTCGGTGCCCAGCCCTCGGCTAGGACTTAGTGCCCAGCCCACGACCAGGACTTATTGCCCAACCTTATGTCAGGACTTAGTTGCCCAGCCCACGGCCAGGACTTCGTGCCTAGTGTTCCTAGGACTTTTCCTGGACACTTGAGTAAGCTTGTTAGATCACCAATAGTACTTAACTTTGAATCCTTTGCCAATATCAAAACAAGGTTCGATATGGTGCTTCCTGCACCAACAATCTCCCCCTTTTTGATTTATGACATCACAATTCAAAGTTAAGTAAAAACTTATAAAAACAATGAAGTATAGCAGTTATGAACAGAATATATTTGAAAAAAATCCTTTATTTCTCATACTCCCCCTAAAACCCTGAATACTTGTGTTATAAAATACTTAACTTTGACCTTTCCTCCCCCTTTGACATATATCAAAAACATACATGGGTAACAAGGTTTCTAATAGAGAGTTTTGAGTTTTACCAAAATAACTTTAAGTAAAGGAGTTCACAAAACTTTTTGAAAATGTACTTTTGATTGGAAGTTTTGAAAATTATGTTTTGAAAAACAAGAAGTTTTCATGAAGCTCCCCCTTAATATGAAACTCTTCCCCTTTGAAGTTTTTAAAAAACATATTTTTTAGTATGAAAAAGGTTCTAAGCCTAGTTTAGGTCTTGAAAAAGGGTTCTAAGTATGAAAACGTTCATTACTTTAAAAAGAAATAATTCTAAGTTCAGTTTTGAAAAAATATAAAATCTTCTGAGTATCACAAAGGAAATTCTTAGTTAAGAGCAACTCGAAGTTTTCAGTAAAGTTTCTTTGAAGAAGGGAAGAAATTTAAGGAAAAAATTATTTTTATTTTTTTTCGGCTTTCACCCTTAAAAATACTCTGAAAAATATATTTTGACAAAGGTTTAAGGACAAAGGATTGTGTATCAGAGCCTATTAGTTTTGCAAAATCATAAATCAATTTTGAAAAAGTTTTTTTTTTTTCAAAATATCAAGTGTTACTTAAAAAAACTAAATGATAGGGAACAAGTAACACATTATTAACTTATTAAGCAAGGATTAATGCTAAAGAACAGTTTGTTAAACCAAGTTGACATTTCTATTAAGTCCAAGCTTGATAAGTAAAACTTAAAGCATTTAATCAATAAATCTAAGTTCAGAACTATATTTGATTCTAAGCATGTTTTAAGTCCAAGTTCCGAACTTTTAGCCACTTATTGTTAATCCTCAAGATAAAGAGAAATAGAAATTTCTTAGGTAAAGGATAAAATTTTTGAAAAATTTTGAAAAACCAAGCCTTTGAGAAATGTAAGTACTTTTTGAGAAGTATAAGACTTTTTGAGAAGTATAAGTACTTTTAAATCATAATATGCATTTTTGAAAATATAAGTATTTTTTTTTGAAAAAATATCATGAGTTTAAAAACATAAGTGCATTGAAAATATTATGAATTTGAAAAATATAAGTACTTTTAAAATATTAAAGAAAATTACTTGACTTATCTTTTGAAAGTACTTACAAAAATATTATTTTTAACACATAATAATTTACTTGCTTTGGTTTCTTTTCCAGTCAGACACAATCCTAGGAACCCTTGTTAACTACAAGGACATTTCCCTAAGTGTCCTGGAAAATTTTTCAAAGTCAAGTAAGTATTATTTTCAAAAGTATTCTAAAAAATGGTATATATATAAGCAAAATGATTTAAAAGGATATTATTTTGAAGGAAAAATTATTTATGTTTTCAAAAGGATTTTAAGAGTGCAGTGCATGAAAACATATAATTTTGAAAATGCTCAATAATTCTTTTAATTTGATCTCCCCCTAAACTTAACCCAGTCCTAGGAAGCTTGTTGACTACAAGCGATCTTCCTCTAAGTCTTAAGGTTTGATTCAAATTATAAGAATTATCTAATAATTTTGAAAAATAATTGTCAGACATAATTTCTTTCAATTTATACTCCCCCTAAATTAGACACTTCCTAGGAGTCCTTGTAGATCATGAAGTAGACTTCCTTTGTGTCTTTAGAGTTTGTCAAAATTAAAAGGGAATCAAGCACAATTCTTAAAATGAACTTTGAAGTATTAACATTTTGAAAAAAAATGAATATTTGAAAGACATATTTTGAAATGATAGCATAGTTTTCGAAAAACATGAGTGATAGTTTGAAACCATAGTATTTTTAAACTTCTTCTTTTAATTTGAACTCCCCCTAAACCTGACACAGTCCTAGGAGGCTTGTTGACCACAAGTTAATCCTCCTCTGAGTCTTAGGGTTTGATTCAAACAAAAAAGAAAAGAAAACTAAGTTTTTTAAAAAAAATATTTTGTTTTAATGATTTTGAAACATAATTTCTTTATTTTCTCCCTCCTTTTTGCAAAAGTTAATATTGAGAACTGAAAAGGAGAAATTCAATATTTAAAATGATTTCCAAGAAAAAATAGAAGTTTGTTTTTTAAAAAAACTTAAGTCCGAAAAAAAATATATAAATATCAAAGCCCGAACTGCAGACGTTTTTCAAAAACACATCCTAAATAATACCCAAGGTGACTTTTGCAAGACCAACACAAATAATTTGATTGCCTAAAAGAATTTCTTTGTATAATGGCAAAAGAAAGGAATACATTTCAGGTAAGTGAACAAAAGAGACCTAAGATGATTTGAAATATTAAATCTTAGTTTAAAAAATTAAATTTGATTTTTGAGGATTTTAAAATTAATTGAGAGGGTTAAATTTGAATTTTGAAAGTTGTTCAGTTGAATTAAATTAGAATTTTTAAAATTATTTATTAAAGTTTAAATTCTAAAATTTGAAATCAATTCAGTTTGAAAGATTGGTTGAGTTGGACTAAACTTTTAGGTCCTAAACATCTCACCCATTTCTAAGTGACAAAACAGGATATCCTTAACTGTTTTATGAGATGCATTAATTTTTATCTTCGAATTAGTGTTAAATCTAAGATTTACTTAAAATTTGTGTTAGATTCAAATCTGACAATAGTAAAGTGAATTTGATTTTCTATAATTGGCTTCTAGGTCTTGGCGAGGCACTAGGCCTTCTTTGGCCGTAGCCTTATTGGATCATCAACCCTTTCCTTGACAAAGCCTTTTATAGAAAATTCATCTTCAAGTTACTCCTTGAAAGATTTTGGTCTAACTAGTTTGGGTCTTGGATCGGTAGCTTCGGCTAGTTCCACCAGACTAAACAGACCAAGTAGTGTATACTTGACCTTATATTAGAAGGGCTTCCCTAACGTACTATCATCTCACCTCCACCCAATACTATGTTGTTCAAATTTCAACTAAATCACTTTGTCCTTATTCTAACCAATCCTAATTCTAAGCATAAAAAAAAATAAGATAAAAAGCAACACACAATTAAAGCAAACAATTATCTAAGTAAGGTCACAATTGGAGTAATACTCCAAATTTTCGAAATCAGCAAGATTATGAATTAAATTTTCTAGCATATTGACCTTATGTTTCAAGGTTTTATTTTATTGTTTCAATTTTCTAAAATTCGCCTTAACTAATTTATATGAATCAATCACATTATTCAAGGTACATATTGGATTTTCAAATAAATTAAAGTTACCCATCTTGGTTGGTTGTCCTGGATCTTTGGCTCTTCTATCTGTGCATTCATCTTTGTAATGCCCAAACTCTTGGAACTTGAAGCATTGAATACGACTCTTGTCTTTCGTGCTCTTGGAACTGGTTCCTTTGCCGCCGTTGATGGTGTCGTTCGTATCTTACGAGTAGGATACCTACTTTTGTAGTGTCCTCTCTCCCTGCATGTGTAACAAATTACATGATTTTTAAATTTAGTATTTACAATTTCACCTTTAGATTCCTTATTGGGAATCTCCCCCTTGATTCTTGCCGCCTCGGATCTAGACTCATCTTCTGATTCCATGTCTGAGTCAGACTCGGATACTGGTTGAAGCTCCTTCTTTGGTGGTTCTTTTAGAGTTTTCCCTGCAATAGAATTTATACCTTCCTCGACCATTATAGTATCTGTTTGATTATTTAATTCTAATTTTGAAAAGAATTCGAAATCGGTTACCGTCTCAGTCAATTCGTCGTCTAATTCTGGTTCGATTTCGACTTTAGATTCGGGTTCAGACTCTGACTCGACTGTCTGTGCTTGGACCGAGAGGGCAAGATAACTTACCTGATCTTCTTCTTCATCTGAGATCTCTTGATGAAGGTTAGTCAATTTTTCCCAAATTTCTCTAGCACATCTGAATGGACCTACTAGTTCGAGTTGCTCCTTGGTTAGGCCACATTGTAGGATTGCAGTTGCCCTTCATCGGTCTCGATTTGGTTGAGGGTTTGTTCATCCAGTTTGTCCCACTCGATTGATAACTCATTATCTACGGGAAAAGAGAATCCTGTTTGGATGATCAGCCATAAGTCCATGTTGGCCTTTAGAAGGGACTCCATTTGACTTCTCCAAAAATTGAAGTTCTCGCCGGAGAATAGCGGTGGACGGGTACTGTTCCACTCTTGGTTGGCCATTTAGTTTAGACCTTGCACACAAGAGAAATAACAGGAATGTACCAAGACTTGGTCTTGGATTAGTAGTACGGGAGAGGGAAAAAATAGCCCACCAACAATATTACATGAATTTCGAGGTAAAATAATAATAAAATAATAAAAAAGTTTATGACAAATTTTTGAAAATGTTGATTTTATCAATTCTGATTAATCATGAAAAAGTAAGAATTCAATGTTTAAAAAAAATTGCTTGAACTAAGGTAGCACGAATTTTGAGAAAAATATTAAAATAATAAAAAAAAAGTTTATGACAAATTTTTAAAAATTAATCGTTTTATCAATTCTGACTTATGGTGAAAAAATAAGAATTCAAAATTGAAAAAAAGCATACTATCAATCTGTATGAAAGTGTTGTTAATTACGAAATTGTTATTAATTCAAATTTCCAATTCTATATCTGTACTATCAATCTGTAAAAGTTTTCCCAAATACAGAATTGCCCAAAGTAAACGGTCAAGGACCGTGGGCCTTGGAGTAGGGGCCGACCGTGACTCCTAACCAAGTAAAACCAATCTGAGTTCGCGATTTGATTGATTTTCCGCTGTGTATTTTCTCTAGTATTTCGAAAAATTAATCTCGATATTCACCCCCCCCTCTATCGAGTTTCTACGATCCAACAATGTTTATATTGTGATCTAATGGATTTACCAAGTGTACATAGTTTACCTAGGCACGAAGTTTTGACCTGCAGGGTTGGGCAATATGTCCTGGTCGTGGACTGGACACCGAAGTCCTGATCCAAATGATTAGGCAGGAGTCTTAGCTGAGCAAGGATTGCGGACAGAAGTGTTAGGGTTGCAAGGTTGCAAACATAGTCCACATCAAAAACACATGGGAAAGATCATAAGCTTATAAGGAAAAAAAGATATCTCCATTGTCATGAGGCCTTTTTGGAGAGCCCAAGAGCAAAACCATAAGGGCTTAGGCCCAAAGTGGATAATATCATACCATTGTGGAGATATCTAAATTCCTTCCGGTCCTAACAATTGGTATCAGAGCCAGGTCGCTCTTCACCGGACTAACCGTCGGAAGTAGTATGAGCTAGAGCCATGATCCAGATCTAATCATGTGGGTTAAGCCTTGAATAAAGGATATGTGGGCTCCCGTGTCTTAATCAAGAGGACTAGACACCAGGCAGAGAAGTCCTAGTTACGTCTAGGCAGTGAAGTCCTTGTAGGTCGGGTGGTCGAGGGGCAGAAAGTCCTGGTGGGTTGAGGATCGGACATCAAACGAAAAGGGTTTCCGCTTGATGGGGGGCTTGTGGTCTTGTAATGTTGCACACACAGTCCCACATCAAAAACACATGGGAATGATCATAGGCTTATAAGGAAAAAAGATATCTCCATTAGCATGAGGCCTTTTGGGAGAGCCCAAGAGCAAAACCATGAGGGCTTAGGCCCAAAGTGGAAAATATCATACCATTGTGGAGATATCTAAATTCCTTTTGGACCTAACAAGAAGTAGAGGCGGGTCGAGGTACGGACGTCTCGAGATCCGGTAGTCTCGGAGGCCGAGCAAAAGTCCAGCCGGAGTAGCCGGTTGGAAAAAGGTAACTTCTCCTGAGAGGAGTAGGTGAGGAGGCGTTCCCCGGAAGAGGGAATAGTAGGCGGCGTCGCTTCTACCTAGGGTTTCATTTTGAAATCCAATGTCAGAACCAAGACAACTCTGGCTGTTATGCATGAATTTATTATTAATATTATACTGTTCTTGGACTAACCCTGGTTGTAGGAATGAAAGGGAGTTGTTGCTGCATCCCAGGCACCTGAAAGGGTTCAGGCGCCCGAGAGGCCAGGCGCCTGACAGGTAACAGGCGCCTATGTTGAGGCGTTTCTAGCAAGTGAGAGGCTAAGTTGGCAGGTTGCCACGTCAGCATCTCAAGCGCCCATGAGCCATCAGGCGCCTTATGTTGGATCGAGAAAACACGATCGAGGGGGGGGGGTGAATATCGTGAAAGCGTTTCGGATTAGGAAAGAGAATACGCAGCGGAAATTTAAATCAAAACACATGGAACACATGTATTTTTACTTGGTTCGGAGTAGCGGTCGGCTCCTACTCCAAGGCCCACGGTCCTTGACCGTTTACTGTAGGCAATTCTATAATGGCGCAAAGATTTACAAAGATTATTACAATAGTAGTGCAATAAAGAAAATTGTACTCTTCGTTACTGACGCCCGGTGTGGATCGTACTTCGGAGCAGAGGGTAGTCATCGGCGCTAGAATCTCGAGATCGGAGGTTTCCGGAGCAGAGCGCTTGAACGAAGAGCGTAGAGGCATTGGAAAATTGATGTCTTGAAGCCTTGGAGTCGAGCCCCTTTTATACTGCTCCTGGGGGCGCCCTGGACGCTGGGGGTGCCTGACACGTGCCTTCGGATCCGAAAAGCTTCATCCGCAGCGCAGTCAGCGCTTATCCCTCCAGAATCGGCCTCGGAGCTGACGGGGGTGCCCCGGTTGACTTGGTCTGCTGGCTTCGTGGCTGAGTTTGCTTCGATCACAGTTTTGGCTTGGACCCAAGGCGCCCGGGACATCCAGGGTGCTTGGGACCATTAGGACGCCTGTCCCAGTAAGCTTTCGAAGTGATTCTTGCTTAATTGCTCGTTTGGCTTTGACCTTGGGCGCCCGGGACCTCCCGGGGGCCTAGCCCAGCTACTGCCCCTCTCCTTTGGGGTATTCTGAGCTGCAGAAACACATTCCTATAGTTCCTGCATCCAAGGTTAGTTCCACAACAAACAAGGCAAGAATGTTAGTTAGTTTTTACAGCCGTAGCTGTCTTGGTTCTGACTTTGGGTCTCCCAAATGGAACCCTATGTCGAACCGACGCCTAATGTTCCCTCGACGAGGAACGCGTCCTCACCTACTCCTCTCAGGAGAATTTACCTTTTGCCAACCGGCTCCTCCGGTTGGACTTTTGCCCAGCTTTACTCACCAGGTCTTCGTGCCCAATCCGCGACCAGGTCTTAGTGCCCAATTCCTCGAACCAGGTCTTCGGTGCCCAACCCTCGGCCAGGTCTTCTTGCCCATTCCTCGACCAGGACTTAGTGCCCACCTTTTTTCTGCGCGCCTTCTTGGTTTCCTTTAGGTTGGGGCACGCTGACTTGAAGTGTCCCTTTTTGTTGCATTCATAGCAGGTGACGTTGTTTTTACTCTTAGAGCTTGTTGAAGGTTCTGCTGGATCTTCCTTTCTTCGGCTTGATTTTTACTCTGACTTGAGCTTGTTGACGTTGTTTCTTCTTGCTCATCTGGACCTAGCCGATATCTTTACCAAGCCTCTTCCCGAATCGGTGTTTACATCCTTAAGAAGAGGCCTTCGAATGTGTTGTGTGGAAGTATAGGGTGAACTTGGAGATATTATCCTTGAAAAAGGGTGCTTGATCCATTAGGGTGATACATTTGGCTCACTTGTGCTTGTGGCACATTGTTGGACCATTAGAAGTATCAATATATAAAAACTAGACTAACTATGGGGAAGACATGTGTTTAATCAATGGACACTTTGCCCAAAGATCATAGTTGGACATTTTAAACCTTTGAAAACTATTTTATGCTTTAAATACTTTGCCATGTTTTTAAAAGTCATATGATTGCAAAATTGGTTTCAAAGTTTGATACAACATGTAGTGGTTTTCAAAGCTTTTGGATTTTTATCAAAAGTCATGCATGTTTGAAATTTTATATGGTTTAATATTTTTCCCTGATAGAGTATAACATTTCAAACATGTATGCAAAATTTTACAATTTTTGAAATTTTCTGGGAGTTTCTGAAATTCGACAGAAAAGCTGAAATGGGTTACTGATAGCGTATCAGTCGACTGCCCCATGGGCAGTCGACTGGCACGCAAGTTTTCAGCCACTTTGAGAAATTTCAGAAATTGAAAATTCTCTCATTTGATACCATGGGTTTTGGTTGCTTGAGGCAATCATTTTGATGGTGTCAAAGGGGGAGAATGGGTGATTTAAGTTAGAATTTTAACTTGGAATGGTTGGTTTTAGGTTTCCTTTCTAACTTAGACCTTGAATGATTAAAAATGGGGAGAAGACATGGATTAAGGGGGAGGTACCTCTTAGGTTCTGATATGTCTTATATTTTTAACATATTGCTGTTGTTAAGTGGAAACTTAAATTGGATTGTGACTAGAATTGAAAATGGGGGAAGACATAGGTTAAGGGGGAGGTTACCTCTCAGGGTTACTATGTCTCATGATTTTTCAATTGTTATCTGTTGCTATTATTATTATGGCTGTTATTTATCTCTAACTTAAACATATTGCCACACATAAAAAAGGGGGAGATTGTTGAGGCAATCGACCCTTAAATGATTGGAAGATCATGATTTTGATGTGTGGGCGAATATGTTTAAGGTTAGAGTGTTATGTTGTATTTGATATGTGTGATTGAGTTTGCAGGACTTGAAGAATCACACATGGTGGACATATCCGAGGGACGAGAGCCGAGGGAGGAGAGCTCCAAGGGCAAGCCAGGAAGTGGACTTCAAGGGCACACGTGAAGGGTGGCATGGAGGCAAGCCAAGGGAAGGCTTGCGTGCGCATCCGAGGGACGATTGCCAGAGGAAGAGGACTTCAAGGGGTGAGCCAAGGGAGCAGACCTGAAAGCACACGTGAAGGAGAAGGTCCGGAGTGGCTGGAGCTGAGCTGGGAGGCAGGGCAGTCGATTGGCCCAGAGGCAGTCGACTGCTAAAACCCACAGAAAGTTTGCGGCCTCGGACCAGTCGACTGGCATTTGGGAAGTCGACTGGTATACCTCAAAACTAGCCGTTGGATAGCAATTAATGCTAGGCCAGTCGACTGCCCCAGGGGCAGTCGATTGGTGCGGGCTGGACAGATTGCGAATTTGTCCTGTTCACCTATAAAAGGAGCACTTTTTGCACGTGCATGGTACGGTTCCGTACAGTATCGAAGTGCTGCTCGTCTGTAGAGTGATTCTTACTTCCTCTCTCGTATTTCTACATCTGTAAAAAGGAAGATCTTGTTGTAAAGGTTTCTCCACCTCAAGGAGACTTTTCGATAGTGAAAAGTGGTGCTCGCGGCGTGGATCCTTGGACTAGTCACCCATCTGGGTGGATACCAAGTAAACGATAAGTGTTAGCATTGTTTTTGATTTCTCTGCATATTATTTCCGCTGCGCTAACAATTCTGTAGAGTTCCAAGATCCAAAAAAGTGCATTCACCCCCCCCCCTCTGCACGCCTTATATGATCCTTCAAGAAGCCTTAGGCGCCCGAGAATAGGATATATAAGGGGCTTCACCCCTTTGCTTTCCACATCAACTCAAAATACATCCAGAATAGCTTTCTTGTGATTCAAGCACTCCAACGCTCTCCGAATCTCTTCCGTGCTCGAGTTTCCCGCACCGCCAACGATCAAGATCGATGACACGCTGCCCAAGATGCTCTGCAACCTTTTTGGTGTCGTCGGTATACTTTAATTTCGCTATTTAATTTTGTACTCAAATATATATTTGTAAATCTTATTCGAATTATAGAATTGCTCAACGAAAACGGTCAAGGACCGTGGGCCTTGGAGAAAGAGCCGTTAAAGACTCCGAACCAAGTAAAAAGAGACTTGTTAGTATTGTTTCTCGTTTTCTATTTTTTCGAAAAATTTCAGTAATCGATATTCACCCCCCTATAAATTATGATGATCCCACAAGTGGTATTAGAGTAGGTTGCTCAACCTTGGTTAAACTGCCAACTGAGCAGGATTTTTAGATTTTTTTTCTTTCATTCATTTTTTTTCTTCATAACAATTTTCTTGTTCTTTGAGGTTGGTGCAACACCACTCGAATTTCTTCTTCATATTCTTTTTATACTGCACTACTAATCCAAGACAAAGTCTTGGAATATGTTTGTTTTTTTTTGTATGTTCAAGTATATTAAATGGTCATGCAAGAAGGCTACAACACCGCACGTCCTCCTCTGTTCTGCGGAGAGGATTTCTCCTACTGGAAGAGCAAAATGGAGGTCCACCTAAAAACTCAGGTGGAAATGTCGATGATCATCCAGTCTGGACTGGAGATCCCGAAGAACTCGCAAGGAGAAATTCAAGGATACTCTGAGTGGGACGCTTCGCTTAAAACGAAGATAGTGTTGGTGCCAGAAACACCATATCGAACCTGGTTTTGATAATGACAAAGGGTTCAAAGTTAAGGTTAAGTTGTTATCTAATAAATCTGTTAAGTGTGCAGAAAAGTCCTAGGTAAGCTAGCACGAAGTCTTAACTTGCAGGGTTGAGCAATAAGTCCTGGTTGTGTACTGGGCACCGAAGTCCTGATCCAGAAGATCGGGCAGAAGTCTTAGTCAGATGAGAGCTACGGACATAAGTAGAAATGGGTCGAGGAGCGGACGTCTTGAGATCAGGCAGTCTCGGAGGCTGAGCAAAAGTCCAATCGAAGGAGCCGGTTGGCAAAAGGTAACTTCTCCAGAGTGGAGTAGGTGAGGGTGCGTTCCTCGGAAGAGGGAACAATAGGTGTCGGTTTAACCTTCCAGTTGGAAACCCAAAGTCAGAACCAAGACAACGCAGACTATTATTTATATTTTATTTAACTATTACTGGTGTTCTGGAACTAACCTTGGTTGCAGAAGCAAAAGGTTGGAGTTTTGGCATCCCAGGCGCCTGAGAGGGCTCAGGCGCTCGAGAACACAGGTGCATGTGTTGATACAGGCGCCCCAGATGGGTTCCTTCCTGTGGCTGCGAAGCTGAGCTGGCAGGTTACCACACTAGCAAGTGAGGCACCCATGAGCAGTCAGGCACCCTAGATGTCCCATGCGCCCTGGATGGGGGATAAACGTTGGACCAAGCCTATAGATAAGCTTGCGCCCAAGTCGGTGATGTGGCAGGCACCCTACAACATCCCAGGCACCCTGGATACCTATATAAAAGGGGGTTCACCCCTGCTTCTGAACAACACTTCTTCCAACTCAAGCACTCAAACGCTCCGTGCAGATCTCCCTTGCTCAAGTTCCAAGCGCCAACAACGCTCAAGATCGACGACCTGCTGTTCCTTTCTTCAGATTAGTTTCCGGTCATCGGTATATTTGTTTCAATTCTGTATTCGTGATTTAAGTTTGTAACATTCTTTTTCGAAATATAGAATTGCCTAACAAAAACGGTCAAGGACCGTGGGCCTCGGAGTAGGAGCCGTTACAGACTCTGAATCAAGTAAAAAGAAAATGAGTTAGCATTGCTTTAATTTATCCGCTATATAATATTCTTACTTATCCAAAATTTTATCGATATTCACCTCCCCTCTATCGATTCTAAACGATCCCACAAGTGGTATCAGAGCGGGTGGCTCAAATCTGGTGCAACCACCGATTGAGCAATTTTTGGATTTCTTTTTCATTTTTTTTAAAAAAAATTTCAAACGTTCGTAAATTTTCGTTCATCGAGGTTGGTGCAACACCACTCAATTCTTATTATTTTTTTCCTACTGCACTGCTAATCCAAGACTCAGTCTTGGAACAAAGTTTCTTTTTCTTTGTAATTTTTCAGATTAAAAAATTCTATGGCCATGCAAGAAGGCTACAGCACCGCGAGACCACAACTCTTCTCAGGAGAAGATTTCTGCTATTGGAAGAGCAGGATGGAGGTCCACCTGAAAACTTAGGCAGACATGTTGATCATCATCCGGTCCAGACTAGAGATCCCTAAAAATGCACAAGGTGAGGTGCAAGGATACTCAGAGTGGGACGCTCCACTCAAAAAGAATATAGAAGCAGACGCAAAAGCCACACAAACACTACAATGTGGCTTAACCAAGGAAGAGCTCAACCACGTCGGCCCCTTCAGCAACGCAAAGGAGCTTTGATGCAAGTTGATCGAGCTGCACGAGGGTACATCGGATACGCGGATTAGCAAACGAGATCTTCTACTCAACAAGCTGTACACCATCAAGATGTAAGATGGAGAAACAACAATACAACTCCACGCAAGGATCCAGGAGCTGATGAACGGACTACACACTATAGGTCATAAAGTAGAAAACCGTGACCTAATAAGGTACACCATAAACTCGTTCCCAAGGAACTCGTTGTGGGTATCTATGGTAGATACTTACAAGGTTTCTAGGAACCTTTCAGAAATAAAACTTGATGAATTATTTTCTGAATTGGAGTCACATGAACAAACTAATACTACACTGGTCGAGAAAAGTATAGCTTTTTTGCAGGTAAAACTCTAGGAAAATCACAAAAGAAGATGCTACAATCGATACCCAAGTCCGACTCCGATTCGGAGTCCGATGACGACGGAATCGATCATCCAGTATTGGTCCAGATGGCTCGTAACTACTACAAGTTGCTAAAGAATTAAAAGAACAAAAAGAAGACAACACAGAAGAAGGATGATCCAGCTAAACCCTCAATGAGCCAGAAGACTAAAAAGCAAAGTAACCTGTTACAGGTGCAATAAGAAGGGTCACTTCAAATCAGAGTGTCCCAACTTGAAGGAAAACATGAAAACTCGGAGGAAGAAGGCGCTTCAAGCCATGTGGGATGAATCATCCTTGAAGGATGAAGAAAAGGCCTCGCACCCCAACCTCCTCGCGCTAATCACCTCCGATGACCTTGACTCCAAAATAGAGTCAGAACTAGAAGAAGACGTCGGCACTGGAAAACTCTCGATCTCGGAGGACGGACGAATTATGGTAAGAGGCTATCCCGAATCGGAGCTTTACGACTTAATTTCTTATTTGTCTCACAAGTTCGCAAAATACAATGTCCGGGTTGAAACCCTCCAACAGGAAGTCAAAATCCTGAAAGAGGAAGTCAACTCGAGTTCCTTAACCGAGTCAGTTCTAGAAGGAAACTCAACTCAAGTTCAAAAGCTTGAGGAAGGGAATTTCTCCATGAAAACTCAAGTCAAGGAACTCAGAGTCATGTTAGAATGGTTCACTTCGGGTTCCAAGAATCTTGACATGATTCTTGGGAAACAGAAGTCAGTTCTAAATCGATCCAGGCTTGGCTATCGAACCTATTGGGGCAATCTATGGTCCAGAGTGACCATGTGTTTTGATGTTTGGGCAAAGGGTTTAAGTTAGGTTTACTCTTGTGTATTTGATATGTGTATGTGAGTGTGCAGGGTGTGCAGGTTACACATATTGACTTAGCTGGACGATTTCGATACGGTGAAGGGTGGCATGGAGACAAGTCGCGAGCTTGTATGCGCACCTGAGGGACTATGGATAGCAGGGAAGATGAGCCGAGGGGTACGGACTTCAAGGCATGTGTGAAGGATGGAATGGAGGCAAGCTGGAGGCTTGTGTGCATCCGAGGGACGGGAGCCAAAGATGAAGAGGGCGCGAAGGCAATAATCGAGGTTGTTGGTGAAGAGTCAGCTGAGTCATGAAGGAACGAGAGACGACAGAAGAGGACTCCAAGGGCAAGCCGGGAAGTGGACTTCAAAGGGTACATGTGAAGGGTGGCATGGAGGCAAGCCGAGGGTTTGCGTGCGCATCCGAGGGACGATAGTCGGTGGAAGAAGACTTTAAGGGGCAAGCCAAGGGAGTGAACTTGAAGGCACACGTGGAGGAGGGTCTTCGGAGTGAGGAGGAGTGTTTGTATAAGCTGGGCAGTCGACTCGTAATATAACAGTCGACTGCCAGCAAGAATAGAAACTCACAGAATGTTGTAGACCCTGGACCAGTCGACTGCCCTGGCAGCAATCGACTGGTAGTGTCTAGTTGTGTTGGCTAAAAATTTGAACATTGGGCTGCAACGGTCGATTTTTTGTGGGACCAGTCGATTGCCCTGGGAGCAGTCGACTGGTAGAGTGTCTTTCAGCTTTGAGTTATATTTAAGAGAACTCGGTTTGGACTGAGAACCTCTGACGAAACAAGCTTGGTTAGGGCTTATTAGTAGTCTGTAAAGCTCAGAAGTGTGTTAAAGGTTGTGGCGAGGTTTCTCCACTCACAAGGAGCAACACGAGCTAGCCGGAGGGCATCTGGGGAGTGAACCGCGAAAGGATCGAGGGATCGTCCACCTTACGAACTGCCGTGGAGTAGGAGCATGATCTCCGAACCACGTAAATCAGGTGGTGTTAGCATTGTTTAGTTGTTAGTTTTGTTTTATTGTATTTTCTCTTGCGCACTAACAACATAGGTAGAGAAGAAAACGGAAAATTGCTATTCACCCCCCTCTAGCAAGCCATCAATGATCTAACAAGTGGTATCAGAGTGAGGTTCGCTCATCTACGGACTAACCGCCGAGGGAGAAGAAATCTAGAGGGAAAAATGATGTAAAACAAGCTAGGAGATTATATCAACACTCCACCATCCTATGATCATGAAGACTTTGGTTATTGGAAGACAAGGATAGAGACTTGGCTTGGAATAGATTGGGAGTGTAGGATGATCATAGAAGAGCCATTTGAAATTCCAAGAGACAAGCATGGGAAAAGACTTAGACCTAGATATTGGACTAAAGAGCAACAAAGTCAATCAAGGGCAAATAAGAAGGAAATTTCGGTATTAATTAACATTTTGCCTACTAATGTATTAAGTGGTGTAGGAGAGTATCACAATGCATATGAGCTATGGAAAAAGATAGGAGAACTTCATGAAAACCCTACCCGAGCTCAAATGGTGGAAGAACCCAAAGAAACAAGTCAAATGGTTCAAGAAGAAGAAAAAGGAAATGAAGTGTCAATTTCATCAAGTGAAGAATCATCCACTTCCTCAAGAGAAGAAGAAGAGGTCTCTACTTCAAGAATTGAGGGGGAGGAGAAACCCTCATCAATACCGGAGCAAGAAGAAACTCCTACCTCCACCAAAGCCAAATCAAAAGAGCACATCATATGCTTTGGGTGCAATGAAAAGGGACACTACAAGGACAAGTGTCCAAATGGTAAGAAAAAGGAGGTAAATCCTAAACTCATTTCAATCTCTTTTAAATCTAAAATGGGTTGTAGGAATGGATAAGTGATAGACCCAATTACTATGCCCAAAAGCAATGTGTCACGAGTGAGTCTCAAATTTAGATATTTATAAAACTGAAAACCCTTTGGCTAACAAAGTTAAAATGTAGTAGAGGGGTCTCAGGTCGTATTTTTCCAAGGACTAGTTGAATGACTGTTTAATTCGAGCTTGCAAGTTTATTCGTCGTTTGATGTTTGGGTTTTCTAGATAAAATGGGTTTTTGGCGATAAGAGGAAATGACAATATGAAATAGCAAGTAGGAATGGAATAGACTGAACTAGCAAAACTAAAGTAGGAAATTGCGAGAACGAAACTTAACCTAATTGACAATTGAACAATTAAATTCAAACTCTTGAATTGAAACGTAAGAACTAATTGCAGGAACTAATTGCAAGGAAAATTAATTGCAAGATAATGAAAACTAAATTGAAACATGACTTAAGCACTTGGCTTGAATTGTAATAGAAACAACTTGAACAACTTAAAGAAATGCATGTTTGGAACAAAATTGTCCTAAACTAAACATCAAATCAATTTCTACTCAAAACTTCCCTTTGTCGTCACATAAAGGATGAGCTATGAACCCCCTAGCTCAAAAACCAGCGAAGACAAGCTTCCTTACTTAGTTGCTGCGAATCTGGCTATTCTGCATCTTCCTGATCGGTCAACCGACCGATCAGGTCTTCCTCTGATCGGTCACAGGACCGATCAGAGTCATCTCTGTCCGATCAACCCGATCGGTCAGTTGCTGAAATCGTTCCCCGATCACTTCCTTCATGTCACACTGAATCTCGATCGAGCTTGGGCACTCTCGGTAGCCTTCAGAGAACCCCTCCACAAGCTCCGATGGCGTCTGCTTGATGAAGACAACAGCGATCGATCGAAATTAACCGTGGGCAGAGCACAAGCGACACCCTCACCTGCACACCTCCAGCTGCGAGAAGTAGATTAGCAAAACTAAACAGAAAACTCACCTTGATGATCCAAAACCTTGAGAAGAACTAGATGTTGATGTGCCCGCGCATGATCTACCAAGAAAACGAGGTAAAAATTGATGAAGAAAATAAGAACAAAGAACGAAAACTAGATCTGGCGATAGCTGCGATACGCGACGATGACCCTGCGACCTGGGGAGAATAATTGCTTATATACTTTGAAACGAACGGCTGAGATTGTATAGGACTCATCCAACGGTCGGATCTTCTCCAATCTGAACCAAACTCCCCAGATCTTGATCAATGGTTCGGATCTACCTGTCCTTAGCTCAGATCAACCAGATCAGTGGCGGATGGCTCAGATCCTCCCTTTCCTTGAATGGATGGTCTAGATCATCTTGAGCTTGATCCAACGGTCAGATTGCTTCTGATTTGGATGAAATTTTCAGATCTTGATCTGTGGTCATGATTGACTCTATCCTGAAATCGGATTGACCAGAAGTTGACCGGTGGCTCATATCTAGCCGTTCTCTTGAATGGACGGCTCATATTAATCCAAGGCTTGATCCCTTTGATCCGAATCCAATTCTAGCTCAAGTTTGACTCAGTCTGATCTAGGCCCATGGTCAATTGAAACCTACAAAATGATATTCAAATTTTAGTGCCAAAATACCTCAAATATATAAAGATTTGAATCAAAAGCTAAAATAGAGGTAATTCATGAAACCTAATATAAATGCAAACTTAAGCATGTAAAATGTGGATCAAACATGGATTTTAGAGCCTAAAATAATCAACAAAATGGTAGTTATCAAGAAGCCCAAGAGAAAAGAAAGAAAATTAGATGCTTCACATGTAGAGAGCTAGGACACTATCATACTAAGTGTCCGAGAAAAGGAGAGCTCAAGAAAATGGAGCACATAAGAAGATGGGAAAAGAAAGAAGAGAAGAAAAGGAGCTCACATCAAGGGGGAGCTCCAAGGGTAAGGGAGGTAATCCCTAATTCTAAGCATGTTTCATATTTATCTATGTGTGCTAGAAATAATGAAAAATGTTTGCTTATGCACAATTTCGGATTTAAATATAATGATAGGAATAGGGTTAACAAGATATATCAAAACCCTAGAAAGGTCATGCATCATGATTAATCTAAGACCACTAGACCTAAGGATCAAGGCAAAAATCTCAAGAAGGGAAGACATATACCTAGAAAGGTAGGTAGGTCTAGGAATGTCCAAGGAGGACATGTGGATTCTAGGTTTAAAAGCCTAGAAAGGGAAAATCAAGCATTGAAGAAAAAGCTTGATAGGTTGGAAAAGACCCTAAAAAGATTCACGGTTGGATCTAAGGGTTTAGATATGGTGTTGAGAAGTCTAAAACCCAACAATGATAGATCGGGGCTGGGATACCTATCTAAGAGCTCCAATGCCAATAAAGAGAAATATGCTAGGGTAACATATGATTATGGCAAGGAGGGAAAGTCCAAAAATGACAAAGGGGTGTCATTTAAAGGGAAAAAGAAGGACTTAACCAAAGACAAGGTGTCTAAGGTTAAGAACGTTATTTTTGTAGGCCAAGAATCACCGGGGGCACACCGGTGTGGTCTAGTGTGGATTGAGTCACCTAGGGAGGTGGCTAGAGCTAAGAGCTCAAGGGGAAGTTCTAGGAGTCTTTGGGATCCATGGTAAATGGATCTCAGGAGGCTTTCTTCTAGGAGATTAGATGAATTATGAAATGTGCCAAAGGGTTTAGAAGACTAAGGTGAGTCTTAATCCTAGGGAATTGGCACATTAAAAGGAGATTTATAAAGAAAAAGATGAAAATGCAATTATATTTGATAACAGTTAGGGTTTAATGTGTAAATACCATATAACTCAGTGCTAGAAATGTAGTATGATCAGGTATGAGAAGATACATCAAGGAGAGGCCAAAGTTAGGACTTTTGGATAATTTTAAATGATACAATTTAGGAAGGGTTAAATTTCATGTCAATCTTGGGATTTGGAGTAGTTTTGTTTGAAAACATATTTTTCCCAAAAAGACATAGGCTTCACAAATCTTTCCACGAAATTTCAGATTTTTTGGAGATTTGTAGGATTAACTAGGCATTTTTGAAATTAGGCTGAAAAATTAAAATTCAGGTACCAGTTGACTGGTCCAGAACCAGTCGATTGGTCCAAGTGAATTCGACACTAGAAACCTTCTGTTCATTTTATCAGTCTACTACCCCTGGGGCAGTCGACTGATCCGTAGGGTTAAATAGAAATGACATATTGGATAATAAGAACTTGCAAAATTGAAAGCATAAGAAAGGTTCATGTTACGTTATGAGAGTTTAGGTCATGGCTTGATATTGCTTATATGGTTTGAAGTTCATAAATTGCTATTGGATGATAGGATATGACTTTGAATTAAAATCCTTGTTTATGCTCTCATATTCCTTGAATAAAGGTTTACTTCATGATTTAATGTTGATTGGATGAAATGAGGCTCTGTTGATATCATGGAATTCAAGGAAGAGTAATAAGTGTATATGTATCTAGGGTAAAGAGATAAGAAGAAGGGGATTTTATCATATTAAGAATACATAAGAAAAAGGGGAGAATTGAAGACAGTTATATGTGTGAAATATTAATGAATGGAGGTGGCAAACACATGGAATTATGTTAAGGTTTCAAAGTTGATACAAAATGACCATGTTTGAGGAAATTAGAGTTTGCACCAAAAGTCAAGAACATTTGATATTCTTCATGGAACCATATTTTTCTAGGATAGGGTATATCCTAATAAATGTGCTTGTAAATTTTTAGATTTTTCTGGATTTTCTAGAATTATCTAGAAGTTTTTGAAATTAGGCTGGAATTTCAGAAGTTGACTGTATCAGTCGACTGCCCAGGGGGCAGTCAACTAGTAATTCTGTATTGATTTCTAAGGGGTTTTTCAGAAATAAAGTGAGTTCTATTTGGCACTAGGGGTAGAGTTGCTTGGGGCAATCATTTTGATGGTGTCAAAGGAGGAGAACTTGGGGTGTTAAGTTAGGTTTAACTTGACAAAAGAATGGATGGTGTTAAGTTGGGCAAAATGTAACTTGGTGTTATGATGTTAAGTTGGGTAAAACATAACTTGGTGTTGGGTGTGAGAATTGAAAATTGAGAGAAGACATTGTAGGACCGGTGCCATCGATAGGGGGGGTGAATATCGACCGTTAAAACTCTCATGGAAATCAGGACACAGCGGGATTTATTTACTTGGTTCCCAACCCCCCAGGGTCAGTACGTCCAAGGCCTATGTACTCGGCGTGAGTCCACTATTGGTCTCCTTTCCGGAATTTTCAGAGGCGGAGAAAACCCGTCTTACAGTGTAGAAGTACAATCAAAAGTATAGCAAAGTAAGTACAGAATATTAAATGTAAACCGAACAACTAGGGTTTGAAACTCGGCCGATCAGGACCTCCGAAGTACCGCGCACTTCCTCCTGGAGCCTCCTGATCATAGAGCCTCGTCTTTAGTGTGTTGTTGTTGGTCAGAATGCTCAGGATCACTTTCAGTAGTTGTGTTTGAAGCAGAGGGGTCGAAGCCCCTTATATAGTGCTCCTGGGGGCGCCCTGGACGTCGGGGGCGCCCCTATAAACTCGGTCAAACTTTATCCCCGCATCGACCTCGCCGCAGCTGATAAAACTTCTGACCAGGGTGCCTGGGACCTCCCGGGCACCTGAGTTAAGGCTTATCCTGTGTTTCGTCCTCGAAACAGCAAAATAACTTTCAACTTGGGCGCCCCCAACATCCCGGGCGCCCCGCTTGAAGCCTATTCTGCTTACCATACGAAACTGTCAATTTCCTCTTTGGCTTGGGCACCCCCATCACTCTGGGCGCCTGGCTTCATGCCTTTCGACCCAAGACTGGGTTTTACCCTTTGATCTGGGCGCCCCCATCAATGGGGGCGCCCGGGTTGGTTGCTTTCCAACCTTCCGCTTGCTTTGTCTCCGGTTCTTGATACCTGCAAGATACACAAACACAAAGCACATATACATACAATATTAGTCTTAAGGACTTGGTTCGGACTTCGGATTTCCATGAAACCCTAGGTCGAACCGACGCAAGTTGTCACCCCCGAGAACGCGCCTTTCACCTACTCCTTTCAGGAGACGGTTTCCACCCAGACCTTCGGGTGGACTTTTGCTTAGCTTCCGATACTCCCGGACCTCGAGACGTCCGAACCTCGACCCGTCTCTACTTCTGTCCTTAGTCATCACTCAGCTATGTTGCTCAATCCCTCGGACCAAGACTTCGTGCCCAAACCCTAAGTCCAGGACTTCAGCGCCCAACCCTCAGTCAGGTCTTCGTGCCCAATTCCCCGAACCAAGACTTCGGTGCCCAACCCTCGGCCAGGTCTTCTTGTCCATTCCTCGACTAGGACTTAGTGTCCACCTTCCGAGCAGGTCTTTGGTGCCCAGCCCTTTGCCAGGACTTAGTGCACAATCCTCGATCAGGACTTAGTGCCCAATTCCCTGAACTAGGACTTATTGCCTAGGTTTACTAGGACTTCCTTCCACTTTTGTTACTCCCCTCTTAACTCCCCTTCCTTTGTTCAATGTATCACTGACTTAAGTCTATTGTCAAACATTAAAACACTTAAAGGAGAACATCATTGATGCAACTTGCACCAACAATCTCCCCCTTTTTGATGTTTGACAATATCTTAAGTTAGATTGGCTGAAGGGACTAACTTACTATTCTTGGGATAAAAAAAATGATATAAGTTTTGAAACTACATTTTTGATCTTTGGGAGAAAAAAATTTCTAACTTAAGCACACCTCTCCCCCTTTGTCATACATAAAAAAAACCAAATAAATTACTTGCACCAACAAGAAACACATTTTGTTCTTTTGAAAATACTTAGTATAGAATTTCCAGAATAAATCCATTTTGAAGAGTATTGTGCAAATTTGAAAATATTTTGTATTGTAAGAAAAATGTTTGATATGAGAAAATTTTCTTTAGAAAAAAAACATTTAGAAAAGAGATTTCAAGAATGCAAGTGCTTTTGAGTTTTTGAAAAATGCAAGTATTTTTGAAAAATATTAGAGCTTTGAAAAATGTAAGTACTTTTGAAAAATATTTTGAATTTTTGAAAAATTAAGTACTTTTGAAAAATATATTGAATTTTTGAAAAATTAAGTACTTTTTGAAAACATAATATTTTACTTGACTAGGTTTCTTTTCCAGTCTGACACAATCCTAGGAAACCTTGTTAACTATAAGGACATTTTCCTAAGTGTCCTGGAAATTCTTCAAACTTAAGTAAATATTTTTTTTTCAAAAACAATTTCATAAGCAAAAAAACTCTGAAAAATAGAATAATAGTATTTTGAAAGACTTATATTTATAGTAAGATTTTGAAGATATACTTCATGAAAATAAAATAATTCTTTTAATTTGACCTCCCCCTAAACTTGACCAAGTCTTAGGAAGCTTGTTGACCACAAGTACTCTTCCTCTGAGTCTTTAGGATTTGGTTCAGATTAAAAAGAACTATTTAATAATTAAAAGAAATAAATGATTACCAAAAAAAACTTTTCTGAAATTCTTCTTTTGACTCAGACTCCTCCTAAATTTGACACATCCTAGGAGTCCTTGAAGATCATGAAGTGGAAATTTCCTCTGTGTCTTTAAGGTTTATCAAAGTCAAAGAAACAGGTAAATTTTTGAACATATAATTTTTACAACATAAACCTTTTTCGAAAACACAAGTGATAATGATTTAAAGCATAGTTTTCGAAAAGTATTTTCAAATGATAGTAATGTTTAAAGTGCAGTTTTCGACAACCATTTCGAAAAAAAATGAAAAGCACTCCCCCTGTACCCGATACCGTTTGACTCTATCTAAGTGCATTAAGGAAGTTTAGTGTTGTCCTAAGAGGCTTGTGTCTAATTGCGTGAGTCAAATAATTTTTAAAAAGATATAATTTTTGAAAACATGTAATATGTATATTCAATCAGACAAGCATGAATTCCTTAAAAATATTATTATGTTGAAGCACTATTTTGAAAATATATTTTTAAGAAAATATTCTAGCAATTTTGAAAAATAGTTTTGAAAAATATTTTTCAATTTATTAGTCCTTAACATCTCACCCATTCTAGATGTCTCAATACAGCAAGCATGGTTGCCTTATAGGTGTATAGTGAGATGCTTGAATCATTTTTTTTAATTTATTATTAACTCTAAGATTTAATTGAAGCTTGTGTTAGATTCAAATCTGACAATAGTAAAATGAATTTGGTTTTCAATAATCGGCTTCCAGGTCTTGGCGAGGCACTAGGCCTTCTTTGGCCGTAACCTTATTGGATCATCAACCCTTTCCTTGACAAAGCCTTTTATTGAAAATCCATTTTCAAGTTACCCCTTGAGAGATTTTGGTCTAACTAGTTTGGATCTTGGATCGATAGCTTCGGCTAGTTCCACCAAGATGGCTTCCCTAACGTACTATCATCTCACCTCCACCCAATACTAGGTTGATCAAGTTTCAATTATTCTTTTTCCTATAGCCGTTCTAAATTCTGCATAAAATTTAAATATGAATGACATGTCATATATTTAAAAGAATTAGCAAATGGCATGACAATTATGCATGAGTCAAACAAGTCCAAAGCATTTTAATTACATTTCTAAAGATGTATCAAATTCCTGATTTGATACATGTCGTGTGAACCGGCGAATATGTCAACCCACTTTGACATATTTAATTTTATTAAATTAATTGTTGCGGTTTGGCTAAGATTTTAGTTTAGTTCGGGTTTATTTAATATTTGGTTGGATTAAGAATTAATTGAAGTTAACTTAATTAAAAATTAATTAATTAATTGAGATTTAATTGAATTAATTTAAGTTTGAGTTAATTTAATTTGAAATAATTTAAGTTCGAATTAATTAGGATTAATTTAAATTTAATTGACTTTGAATAATTAAGATTTAATTAATTTGAATTTGAATAATTAAGATTTAATCAATTTGAGTTTGAATAATTAAGATTTAATTAATTTGAGTTGAATAATTAAGGTTTAATTAATTTGAGTTTGAATAATTATGATTTAATTAATTCGAGTTTGAATAATTAAGATTTAATTAATTTGAGTTTGAATAATTATGGTTTAATTAATTTGAGTTTGAATAATTAAGGTTTAATTAATTTGAATTTGAATAATTAAGATTTAATTAATTTGAGTTTGAATAATTAAGATTTAATTAATTTGAGTTTGAATAATTATGGTTTGATTAATTTGAGTTTGAATAATTAAGGTTTGATTAATTTGAATTTGAATAATTAAGGGTTAATTAATTTGAGTTTGAATAATTAAGGTTTGATTAATTTGAATTTGAATAATTAAGATTTAATTAATTTGAATTTGAATAATTAAGGGTTGATTAATTTGAATTTGAATAATTAAGGTTTGATTAATTTGAATTTGAATAATTAAGATTTAATTAATTTGAATTTGAATAATTAAGATTTAATTAATTTGAATTTAATTTAATTTAGTTTGAATTTAATTTAATTTTAATTACTTAGGATTTATTTTCAGTTAATTAAGATTTGAATAATTAAGGTTGAAATGATTAATTAATAGTTGTGGGTTTAAGTTCATCATTTTCATTATTTCAAAAATTTCTGCTTCATCTTTATCTATCTTTTCAAGTTTTTCTAATAATTTAGATTTATTTGAACCGTTGTGAATTTTATTAACTATGGCCTTTATCTTAGATAGTTCGGTATCCTCCTCATCCTCAAAATTACATCTTTTAGTATCCTCAAAGTAGGAGGAGTAATTTGGGCCACTAACTAAAGTTTTGTAATAATTTTTAAGATTATTTATAATTAAGTTATTATCTAGGAGAATTTCATCTTCAGAATTATCCTCAAGAATATTTTTAACAAAATCATTTTTATCCTCAGAAATAATATTTTCAGAATTAACTTCTGGATTATCCTTAGGATTTTCAAATTCTATTTCAGAGTTATACAACGGATTTTCAAATTTGAATTCATAATCATCTAAAGGATTTTCAAATTTAGAATTATCCTCAAGATTTTTGAATTCAGATTTATCCTTAAGATTTTTGAATTTGAATTCGTAATTATCCAAATTAAAATTTAGATTATTTCCAGAATTAATTTCAGAATTAACTTTGGAAATTATCGAGTTAACATTAACGATTAAAGTGTTGATTTCTGATATTTTAGAATTATTTACTTTTTCTAACTGATTATGCAAGATATCTATTTGACTGTGTAATATTTCTAATTTATCAGAAAAATTGTCTACATTATTTACATAAGCTAGTGCAGGAATTTTGAAACTTTTTGGAACGTAAATTTTATGTACCTTTGTCAGACATTTGTTTTTGTAGTGTCCGAATTTCTCACATTTGAAGCATCGTACGTGATCCTTGTTTTTCCGGACTCCTGGCGCTGGTGCCCCCTTTGCCGCCGGTGATGTAGACCGAGTCTTACGAGTAGGGCACTGATTTTTGTAGTGCCCTCTCCCCCTGCACGTGAAGCATATAACAAGGAATTCAAAATTTGACATTTTAAAATTAAATATACTTGATTCACCCCTGGGCTCCCCCTCAACTCCTGGCGTCGTTGCTCCATCGGTGGTTAGTTCGGTGAAGAGCAACCTGGCTCTGATACCACTTGTAGAACCGGTGCCGTCGATAGAGGGGGGGTGAATATCGACCGTTAAAACTCTCGTGGAAATCAGGACACGGCGGGATTTATTTACTTGGTTCCCAAACCCCCAGGGTCACTACGTCCAAGGCCTATGTACTTGGCGTGAGTCCACTATTGGTCTCCTTTTCAAAATTTCCGGAGGTAGAGAAACCCCATCTTACAGTGTAGAAGTACAATCAAAAGTATAGCAAAGTAAGTACAGAATATTAAATGCAAACCGAACAACTAGGGTTTGAAACTCGGCCGATCTGGACCTCCGAAGTGCCGCACACTTCCTCCTGGAGCCTCCCGATTGTAGAGCCTCATCTTTAGTGTGTTGTCATCGGTCAGAATGCTCAGGATCACTTTCAGCAGTTGTGTTTGAAGCAGAGGGGTCGAAGCCCCTTATATAGTGCTCCTGGGGGCGCCCTAGACGTCGGGGGCGCCCCTATAAACTCGGTCAAACCTTATCCCCGCGCCGACCTCGCTGCGGCTGATAAAACTTCTGACCAGGGCACCTAGGACCTCCTGGGCGCCTGAGTTAAGGCTTATCCTGTGTTTCGACCTCGAAACAGCAAAACAACTTTCAACTTGGGCGCCCCCAACATCTCGGGCGCCCAGCTTGAAGCCTATTCTGCTTACCATACGAAACTGCCAATTTCCTCTTTGGCTTGGGCGCCCCCATCACTCTGGGTGCCTGGCTTCATGCCTTTTGACCCAAGACTGGGTTTTACCCTTTGATCTGGGGGCCCCCATCAGTGGGGGCGCCTGGGTTGGTTGCTTTCCAACCTTTCGCCTGCTTTATCTCCGGTTCTTGATACCTGCAAGATACACAAACACAAAGCTCATATACATACAATATTAGTCTTAAGGACTTGGTTCGGACTTCGGATTTCCATGAAACCCTAGGTCGAACCGACGCAAGTTGTCACCCCCGAGAACGCGCCTTTCACCTACTCCTTTCAGGAGACGGTTTCCACCCAGACCTTCGGGTGGACTTTTGCTTAGCTTCCGATACTCCCGGACCTCGAGACGTCCGAACCTCGACCCGTCTCTACTTCTGTCCTTAGTCATCGCTCAGCTAAGTTGCTCAATCCCTCGGACCAAGACTTCGTGTCCAAACCCTAAGTCCAGGACTTCGGCGCCCAACCCTCGGTCAGGTCTTCGTGCCCAATTCCCCGAACCAAGACTTCGGTGCCCAACCCTCGGCCAGGTCTTCTTGTCCATTCCTCGACTAGGACTTAGTGCCCACCTTCCGAGCAGGTCTTTGGTGCCCAGCCCTTTGCCAGGACTTAGTGACCAATCCTCGATCAGGACTTAGTGCCCAATTCCCTGAACCAGGACTTATTGCCTAGGTTTACTAGGATTCCTTCCACTTTTGTTACTCCCCTCTTAACTCCCCTTCCTTTGTTCAATGTATCACTGACTTAAGTCTATTGTCAAACATTAAAACACTTAAAGGAGAACATCATTGATGCAACTTGCACCAACATACATTGGTCAAGGGGGAGGATATCTCTTGTTTGCTATGTTTTGATTTTCATAGGAAGTTTTGGATTTTGTGTCAAACTTGGGAATGGTGATAGATCATTGTTGAATGTATTTTTCCCAAGTAGGTATGAGTACCACAAACCTCTTCACAAAATTTAGGAATTTTTGGAGGTTTGTAGAATTTCTGGTGCATTTCTGAAGTTGGGTTTAGAAAGCTGAAATTCAGTTTTTCAGCGTGCCAGTCGACTGATACAGGCTGAGTTGGGTGTTCAGCAGTTGAAAAGTGTCCAATTGATGTGAAACAAGTGTGGAACCTTGTGGTGGGTTAGTAGACTATATTTATAATCATTTAGAGGTTAAAGAGTCCAATAAGGGGGAAATTGTTGGATCTTTTTGATGTATAGAAAAGGGGGAGAAGTGTTGGGTTTAATTAAGGAAACCAAACACGCCTTTGCGAGAAACCCTAGGTCTAGGGGGAGCCTAGGTGAAGGGGGAGCATTGTTGCTCCATTATTGGCGTAAGGGGATCCTTGGAGGGGTTCTTAAAAAGCCTTTGTAAGTCCAATGTAGGGGGAGCCTTGGGATAGGTTTTAAAAGGCCCGTTTTGGTAAAATTTCTAACTTGGGAAGGTTAGGTGTGGGGATGCCTTGGGATAGGATCCATGTTTGCATTGCATATGCATTGGCGGTGTAAGTCCAAGGTGGAGTCTTGGAAATGTAAGTCCAAATGGTTATTTAGCATTGTTATTGCTATTTATTGCTATTTGTTTTCCCTAACTTAAACGTATTTCCAAACATCAAAAAGGGGGAGATTGTTGGAGCAATCTATGGTCTGGAGTGACCATGTGTTTTGATGTTTGGGCAAAGAGTTTAAGTTAGGTTTACCCTTGTGTATTTGATATGTGTATGTGAGTGTGCAGGGTGTGCTGGTTACACATATTGACTTAGTTGGACGGCTTTGATACGGTGAAGGGTGGCATGGAGACAAGCCGTGGGATTGTGTGCGCACCTGAGGGACTATGGATAGCAGGGACGATGAGTCGAGGGGCATGGACTTCAAGGCATGCATGAAGGATGACATGGAGGCAAGCTGGAGGCTTGTGTGCATCCAAGGGATGGGAGCCAAAGATGAAGAGGGCGCGAAGGCAATAGTCGAGGCTGCTGGTGAAGAGTCAACTAAGTCATGAAGGAACGAGAGCCTAGGGAAGAGGACTCCAAGGGCAAGCCGGGAAGTGGACTTCAAAGGGCACACGTGAAGGGTGGCATGGAGGCAAGCCGAGGGTTTACGTGCGCATTCGAGGGACGATAACCGGTGGAAAAGAACTTCAAGGGGCAAGCCAAGGGAGTGAAGTTGAAGGCACACGTGGAGGAGGGTCTTCGAAGTGAGGAGGAGTGTTTGTATAAGCTGGTCAGTCGACTGGTAATATAATATTCGATTACCAGCAAGAACAAAAACTCACAGAATGTTGTAGACCCTGGACCAGTTGACTGCCCTGGGAGCAGTCGACTGCTCCCAGGGCAGTCGACTGGTAGTGACTAGTTGTGTTGGTTGAAAATTCGAACGTTGGGTTGCAACGGTCGATTTTCAGTGGAACCAGTCGACTGCTCTGGGAGCAGTCGACTGGTAAAGTGTTTTTCATCTTTGAGTTCTATTTAAGAGAACTCGGTTTGGGCTGAGAACCTCTGACGAAACAAGCTTGGTTAGGGCTTGTTAGTAGTCTGTAAAGCTCAGAAGTGTGTTAAAGGTTATGGCGAGGTTTCTCCACCCACAAGGAGCTACACAAGCTAGTCGGAGGGCATCCGGGGAGTGATCCGTCGAAGGATCAGGGATCGTCCACCTTACGGACTGCCGTGGAGTAGGAGCATCATTTCCGAACCATGTAAATCAGGAGGTGTTAGCATTGTTTAGTTGTTAGTTTTGTTTTATTGTATTTCCGCATGCGCACTAACAACATAGGTAGAGAAGAAAACGAAAAATTACTATTCACCCCCCTATAGCAAGCCGTCAACGATCTAACAGAACCAACTCACAATATAGATCTTACTACTCTGGATTGAACCAAACTAGAACCCGAGTCCCAGCATGGGTCCCTAAGCTGAGTTTGAACAAACAAGCTGGATCAAACCAATATTGGATCCCCAAGGACAAGATTCACATCTTGCCTAGCCCATATCGAGGCTTCAGTCCAAGGGGAGCCAATATAAAAACTATTTTTGTACTTAGATGATTGTTTTTCTTTCTTTTATTGGATTATTGCTTGATGTTTGTTTATTTATTTTTTCAATATTATTCTGCTTAGACTTAGGAATGGTTATTAAGGATCAGACTTAATTGAAACTTGAACAACATAGTATTAGGATGAGGTGAGATGATAGTATGTTAGGGATGCCTGTCTAAGGAGTCAGGTAGGATAAGGCATACCCTATTTGGTCTGTTTAGTCCGGTGGAACTAGCCGAAGCTACCTCTCCAAATCCTAAGCTAGTTAGACCAGAGTGTCTCAAAAAGTAATTTGAAAATGATCTTACTTTAAAAGGCTTTGTCTAATAAAGGGTTGTTGATCCAATAAGACTACGACCAAAGAACGCCTCTGTGCCTTGCCAAGACCTGGAAGCCAATTATCGAAACTCACTTTTAAATTACTCTTTGTTAAACTCAAATCTAATACAAGCTTCAATTAAATTCTAGAATTAACCTAAAATATCAAGTTAAAAATAATACATCTCACAAAATAGATAAGGTTACCCTGTTTTGTCACTTAGAAATGGGGGAGATGTCTAGGACCCAAACTTACTACAAGAATATTAGGATTCAACAACACCCAATAGACAACGGTTTTTTGAATAATCGTTGTCTTTTGTCCATTTAACAAAGGTTTTATTAAAAATCGTTGTAGTTGATCATTTTTTTTGAAAAAAGATAACTATTTTTAAAAAACCATTGTCTTATGTATGTCAAAGACAATAATTTTTTAAAACTGATGTCTATAAGCTTGTTTTTTGAGCCTACGACAACAGGTTTAATTAACCGTTGTCTATTAGTGTTGCTTATATGGTAATAGACAACAGTTTTATTGAACTAATATCTATGTGAAATATATTTTTTTGTCAAAGCTTTAACATGTCTAAAAAAAGATATTTTTAATAAAAATAATATTAAAGTAATTTTAATTTAAAAATACAATTAATTAAAAAGTAATATTCAGATAAATTGGATTTTCTGAATATATATATATTAAAGGAAAATTTTTAATTATATATATTTATAAATTGGATTTTAATTATATATATTCCCCGCCGCACTTTTTCTTCTTCTTCTTCGCGCGAGCGTGAGGCGACGGCGAAGTTCCGGAGCTACCAACGCCAGTGATGTCTTCTCTGTCTTCGACGCAGCAGCCGTTCCTCGCGCGACCACCGGTCAAGCTTGGTACATCGCCAACTTCCCTTCTCTCCCCCTAACCCAAGCTACTGCCGAACCCATCTTTCTTTCCCTGTGCCAATCGCTGGCGCCGCCGCTTGCGTCGCCTATTCGCCCACCTCCAACTCTCTCTCCTCCCCTCCCAGAGTGGGCGCCGCACAACCCTTGTACCGCCCGATTGCCTCACCCCCCCCCCCCCCTCCACTCACAATCCCAGCATCACCGATTCTTCACCAGTCATGGGAGATGCCACCAGTCATGGGAGATACCACCTGTCGACCTCTTCCTCAGCTCTCGATTGTCATATAATTGTGGGAGCCGCCGGCTGGCGTTCAACATGGCCTTTCCCTCATCGGATTGTCGACCTCTCTTTTCCCTAATCTGTTGCTGAGGCCACAACGCCACTACCCGTGAGCCCTTGCCGAAGAAGAAGGGTTATTGGTACAGAAGCAATTTGTTTGGAAGTGTATTTGGCTTGATTGGATTATGTTAGCTACAATTAGCATTTCTATTAGTGATGCTGTTGGAACACATGTGGCTTGGCCAAAACACTTGCTAATGCTACGACACGAGGTACATCTAAGCTAATATTTCAAAGTAAATATTTGTAAAATTATTTAGTATTGCACCTATCTAACAAGCTAACAATTACAATTGTTCAAAGCGTTAAATGAAGAAAACTGCCCGTGTAGAAAACAACCTAACCTTGTCATCAAGTGTGCCAAGATCGTTGCACATGCTATATTGTTATTCAAAGAGTACTCTTGAAAATGGAAGGAAATTGTTAATTTTTTTAGATCATGAGGTATTTCAAGATGATTATGAACTGAACTTGCACTTTGAGAACATATGTTTGTTAGTGTCGGAAGCACCAAAGTCAAACCTGTGTTTTGATAATGACAAAGGGTTCAGAAGTGAAAGTGTGTTGATCTAACAAGTGTAAGTACCCCTGGTTGGTTTTGTTGTGATCAACCGATTTAAGTTGGGTCCTGGTGTGTTTAATCCCTTTGCTATGTGTGCAGGAGATTAGGTACGGAGGAAGTCGAGCGTAAGACCTAGCGGATGAGAAAGATTGTGCGGAAAAGTGAGCTGATGGGCTCGGTACAATCCGAGGGACGTTGAAGCTGCGGAAGAGTACGCCGGTGGAGCGAGAAGGGTGTGCATGGTGTCCGAGGGATGTGAAGCCGGGAGGAAGGACGCTCGAGGGGCGAAAGGCCGGAGTCGGGTTCGGGTGAGCCTAACTCTGGTTGGCCAAAAATCACCTAGAAGACGAAGAACCAAAAGACTGGTCAGTTTGACCATGTCAAACAAGGCGCTCGAAAAAAGAAGAATTTAATTGCTGCTAAGAAGACTCGATCCCAAGACCTCACCTAAAATATACATGGTTACCACTTGGAATAGCTGGTGATGACAACGTGCAGCTGCTGATGTTACTACTTGAAGATTACAACAGCGAAGTCTAGAGCAGAAGAAAAAGTATTAAAGTATAAAACCTTATCCTTTAATCAGATCCAATGAATGTAGTTTAATCCCATCCAAAATCAACCGTTCAGATTACATCCATGGATCAACGGCCAAGAGAAAATTCCTCAACAATCAACAATCCAGATTTATTCTCTTAGGTTATAAATAGGCTTAGAGTTTCAACCTTTTTTATCATTCAATTAATTCATTCTTGTAAACTCTCTAAAAGTCTAGTGTGCTATTTTTGTAAGGCTACTCCGTCACAAGGAGATTTTTATTGAGCGTCCACTGCCTTGGAAACAACGTTCTCAGTTACGACCAAGTTTTTTTTTAAAGACGAGTGCCGCCACGTTCATTTTTTTTCCGTCTATTCACCCCCCTCTAGCCGGTCCAACCTGATCCAACAAGTGGTATCAGAGCGAAGGTCGCTCCAGAAGGACTAACCGTCGACTACTGCAATTCGAAAAAATAGTTGGAGCTGAAATCTACCTGCCGAAGTTTGAGGGGGATTTCACGATGTGGAAGCGCCGAATGCAGGTATTTTTTAAAACTGATATTAAACTGCTACTAATTATGAAAAATGATTTTTTAGTTCCTAAAGACAACAACGGCAAGGATAAATAAATAGAGTTGTGGACCAAGAAGGAGAAATTAGACTTTGAAGTAAATGACAAAGATGAATTTCATTTACTAGCCGTTCTTCCCGCGCAAGAAGTTAACCGCATCGAGAATTACAACTCGGCAAAAGAGCTTGGGAGAAATTCCTGGAATTGCATGAAGAAAAGAATAAGAAATCAGGCATCGTCTCACTGAACACAAGGAAGATCCAACTCGACGATAAGTCCTCGTCAGAAGAGTCGGAAGGTCAAGAATATGCGAGACTTGTGCTGATGGCAAATCATCAAGAAGGGAGCACTGATGAAGGGGGAGAGACGTCAGAAGAAACCGACGACGAAGAAAGAACCTCGCTTTTCGAAAGCGACCCGGTAAGTGAGGTTTGTTTTCTTCCTCATGATCAGTTATATGCTGGAGTTAAAGCCTTGCTCAAATCTAATTGTAGATTAGAAAAAGACAATTAAAAATTAAAAAATGAATTAGCACTTACTTCCTGTTCTGAAATTTTGAAAAATGAAAATGATAATTTGAAAAACTTAGTGCAAAAATTAGAGCTTGATATTGCATATTTATGACAAAAGAAAAATAGCTTTCCTGATAATTTAAATTGGTATTTTAAAACCACAAGGGTTAATTTAAAAAAACACCCAAAAGCTATATTGCGCCTAAGTTTTTAATTAATTATGTAGACAAGAATTTAATTTGGGTTCCAAAATTTATTTTAAACTGATAAGATTTTTATTATTTATGTGCAAAATTTTTTTACAAAAATTATATATATTTTTTTCACAATTATGTTATCCATCTACTGAGAATTTTTTAAAATTTTTCGAATATTTTTCATTTTTATGATTTTTCGGTCGAAATTTGAAATTAAAATTTTAAAAATAGATAAATAATTTATTTTCATTAATCTAATTTTTCATGATTCAGATATAGTGGAAAGAACTGATTATAATTTTTTTTGAAAGTATTTTTTGATTTTTTAAATTTATTCTTCAAAAACTCGTATCTGTTGTTTTTTATTTATTTTCAGACTTGATAAACAAATTTAAAGCTGAAAATTTTTCCAAAATCATATCTTTTACTTCGACTTTGATGAAAATATTCAATTTTTTTATACATATTCGATTTTTTTTCAATTGTTTCAAAATTCGATAGAAGAACATTTTGGTATCAAAGGGGGAGAGTAGGACTATAATTTTTTTCCTCCCTAATTATGTTTCCCCAATTTTTTTGATATGAACAAAGGGGGGGGGGGGAAATAGGGCTATGTTAAGGGGTAGACTTTTAATTTACTCTAAATTTAATTTTTTTTGAACTTACACTCTTTGCATTATTATGCATGTTTTTTTTATTTTGTTTACCCTAACTTAACTCGGATTGATGCACAACAAAAAGGGGGAGATTGTAAGTACCTCTGGTTAGTTTTGATGTGATACCGATTTAAGTTAGGTCCTGGTGTGTTTAATCCCTCTGCTAAGTGTGCAGGAGCTTAGGTACGGAGGAAGTCGAGCGTAAGACGTAGCAGACGAGAAGGATTGTGCGGAAAAGTGAGCCGATGGGCTCGGTACAATCTGAGGGACGCGGATGCTGCGGAAGAGTACGCCGGTGGAGCGAGAAGGACGCACATGGTGTCCGAGGGATGAGAAGCCGGGAGGAAGGACGCTCGAGCGGCGAAAAGCCGGAGTCGGGTTCGGGTGAGCCTAACTCCGGTTGGCCGAAAATCACCCAGAAGACGAAGAACCAAAAGACTGGTCAGTTTGATCATGTCAAACAAGGCACTCGAAAAAAAAAGAATTTAATTGCTGCTAAGAAGACTCGATCCCAAGACCTCAACTAAAATATGTTGCCATGGTTACAACTTGGGATAGCTAGTGATGACAACATGCAGCTGCTGATGTTACTACTTGAAGATTATAACAGCGAAGTCTAGAGCAGAAGAAAAAGTCTTAAAGGATAGAACCTTATCCTTTAATCAAATCTAATGGATGCAGTTTAATCCCATCCAAGATCAATGTTCAGATTACATCCATGGATCAACGGCCAAGAGAAAATTCCTCAACAATCAACAATCTAGATTTATTCTCTTAGGCTATAAATAGGCATAGAGTTTCAGCCTTTTCGATCATTCAATTAATTCATTCTTGTAAACTCTCTAAAAGTCTAGCGTGCTATTTTTGTAAGGCTTCTCCGCCACATGAAGAGTTTTATTGAGCGTCCACTGCCTTGGAAGCAATGTTCTCAGCTGCGACCAAGTTTTTTTTAAAGACGAGTGCCTCCACTTTCATATTTTTTTTCCATCTATTCACCCCCCTCTAGCCGGTCCAACCCGATCCAACAACAAGGGTGATCAAGTATGCAGGAAACGTCCTAGGTACATTAGGCACTATGTCCTGGTGAGTGAAGCTGGGCACTAAGACCTGGTGAGTGAAGCTGGGCACTAGGACCTGGTGAGTGAAGTTGGGCACTAAGACCTGGTGAGTGAAGCTGGGCACTAGGACCTGATCAGTGAAGCTGGGCACTACGACCTGGTGAGTGAAGCTGGGCTATAGTCCAACCGGAGGAGCCGGTTGGAAAACAGGTAAACTCTCCTGAGACGAGTAGATGAGGACGCGTTCCCTGTAGGAGGGAACATTAGGCATCGGTTCGACCTAGGGTTCCATTTGGGAAGCCCAAAGTCAGAACCAAAACAGCTCAGGCTGTAAAACATACTTTATTTTATAGCATTTATATGTTTCTTGTGGTTTGGAACTAACCCAGGTTGCAAGAATAAAGAAATGGTGATTTCTGCTCCCATGCGCCTGAATGGAGTTAGGCGCCACAATGGTGAGGCGCCTGTGTTGAGACAGGCGCCCCAGTGAAGGGTTATTCCAAGCACTCGAAGCAAACTGCCACGCAAGTCTATGGACCAAGTCATTGAGGCGCCTGTGTTAACATAGGCGCCCAGTTAGCTCAGGCACCCTAGTGAAGGGGATAAGCGCTGGCCAAGTCTGCGGATTGAGGTTCGCGCGAGGAGGCCACGTGTCAAGCGCCCCCTTCAACACAGGCACCCTAGCTACGACTATAAAAGGGGGTTCACCCCCTTGGCTTCAATACCAATTGCTTTCAACACATTCGCTCAAGCGCTCAACTCCGACAAGCTCCGTACTTGAGTTTCAAGCGCCTACGATGACCCGCAACTATGACACTCTGATTTCCGGTCGTCGGTATAAGTTAGTTTAATTGTTGTAATCTTTTATTCTATATTCGAACTTCTACTTATAATTATTTGACGAAATATAGAATTGCCCGTCATAAACGGTCAAGGACCGTGGGCATTGGAGTACGAGCCGACCACGACTCCGAACCAAGTAAAAACAAACGTGTTAGCGTTGGTTTTTCTTTTTCGCTGTGCAATTACTCTTACGATTTCCAAAGAATTTTGTCGAACGATATTCACCCCCCTCTATCATTTCTAACCGATCCCACAAATGGTATCAGAGCGGGTGGCTCAAACCTGGTGCAACCACCAGTTGAGCAATTTTTTCGGATTTTTGAATTTTAATATTTTTTTCCGCTAGTATTTTTCTCATTAATCAGGTTGGTGCAACACCACTCAATCCTTTTTATTTGTTATTAATATTTCTACCCGCACTACTAATCCAAGACTTAGTCTTGAACGAGTTTTTTTTTTTACTCATTTTCAGTTAAACTCTAATGGCCATGCAAGAGGGATTTGTTGATATAGGCAGCACCTAAGTCAAACCTGTGTTTTGATAATGGCAAAGGGTTCAGAAGTTAAGGTGTTATTGTGATCTAACATACTTACTGAGTGTGCTGGAAAAGTCCTAGGTACACTAGGCAAAAAGTCTTAACAAAGGGCTAGGCAAAGAAGTCCTGGTCGAGGATTGGGCAAGAAGACCTGACCGGAAGTTGGGCAAAGATGTCCTGGACGAGGACTGGGCAAGAAGTCCTGGCAACGGGTGGGTACCGAAGACCTGACCGGATGTTGGGCAAGAAGATCTGACCGGAAGTTGGGCACGAAGACCTGGTCAGGTGGATTGGGCAAAAGTCCAACCGGAGGAGCCAGTTGGCAAAAGGTAAACTCTCCTGAGAGGTGTAGGTGAGGACGTGTTCGCCGTCGAGGGAACAGTAGGCGTCGGTTCGACCTAGGGTTCCATTTGGGAGACCCAAAGTCAGAACCAAGACAACTACGACTGTAAATAATAACCAACATATTTGCGTGTTGTGTTTTGGAACTAACCTTGGTTGCAGGGAACGAAGGAATGTTGCTTCTCCAGCTCAGGCGCCCCAATGGAGTCGGGCGCCTCACTGGGGCTAGGCGCCCGTATGGATACGGGCACCCCAGTGTAAAGGCAAAAACCAAACCACTGCCGTGAAGCCTCTGGACCAAGGCAGCTCAGGCGCCCGTGAGGTCACGAGCGCCCCCATCAACTCAGGCGCCCAAGTGAAGATGGATAAGCGCTGACCGAGCCTGCGGATAAGAGATCGCATAGGGAAGGCCACGTGTAGGTGCCCCCATCGACACGGGCGCCCCCATGGGTGCTATAAAAGGGGGTTCACCCCCAAGGCTTCGAAGATCATCGCTCTCTATGCTCCAGACACTTTCGTTCAAGCGCTACGCTCCGACAAATTTCAACTTCGAGATTCCAGCGCTGACGATGACCCTCTGCTCCGAAATTCGATCCACCTCGGGCGTTGGTAAACTTAAATTACGAAAGTGTTGCTAATTCAATATCCAATTCTATATCTATACTATCAATTTGTAAAAGTTTTTCCGAATATAGAATTGCCCAAAGTAAATGGTCAAGGACCGTGGGCCTTGGAGTAGGAGTCGACCGCGACTCCAAACCAAGTAAAACCAATCTATGATCGTGATTGATTTATTTTCCGCTGCGTATTTTCTCTAGTGTTCCGAAAAATTTGATCCCAATATTCACCCCCCTCTATCGAGTTTCTACGATCTAACAAGTGGTATCAGAGCGAGTGGCTCAAATTTGGTGCAACCACCAATCTGAGAGTTTTTTTTTTCAGATTTTACGAAATTATTTTATTTTTTTTGAATTTCTCTTGTTAATCGAGGTTGTTGCAACACCACTCGATCATTTTTATTTCTATTAATTTTCTTCGGCACTACTAATCCAAGACCAAGTCTTGGAACAAGTTTTCTCTATTTTTTAAATTTTTAGAAAATATTATGGCCATGCAAGAAGGATTCAGCACAGCCAGACCACCGCTTTTCAGTGGAGAAGATTTCTCCTACTGGAAAAGCAGGATGGAAGGCCACTTGAAAACTCAGGTGGACATGTGGATAATAATCCAATCTGGCCTCGAGATCTCCAAGAACGCAGAAGGAGTGGTACAACATTATTCTGAATGGGACGCCTCGTTGAAGAAGAAGATCGAGGCTGATGCAAAGGCAACTCAGACGTTGCAATGCGGATTAACCAAGGAAGAACTGAATCGGGTGGGTCCTTTCAGCAGTGCCAAAGAACTCTGGAGCAAGCTGATTGAGCTGCACGAAGGTACCTCCGACACCAGAATCCGCAAAAGGGATCTGTTGCTGAACAAACTCTACACAATAAAAATGAACGAAGGAGAATCAGCAACACAGCTCCACGCCAGAATCCAGGAGCTGATGAATGGGCTGCACACAATAGGTCACAAGGTAGAGAACCGTGATCTAATCAGGTATACCCTAAACGTGTTCCCTAGGAACACACTGTGGGCATCTATGGTAGATGCTTACAAGGTTTCCAGGGACCTTTCAAAAATTAAATTAGATGAACTTTTTTCATAATTAGAATTACATGAACAGACTAACTGCACTATGGCCGAGAAAAGTATTGCCTTTATTGCAAGTAAATCCCAAGGAAAAGTTGACAAGAAGAAGCCTCAACCAGCACCCGAGTCTGACTCGGACTCAGACTCAGAAGATAGTGAAGGAGATTGACCCAAGCTGGTTCGGCTAGCTCGGGACTACTACAAGGAGCTGAAGCATCAAACCAACTGAAAGAGAGCAAGCCGACGAAAGGAAGATCCAGCTGAATCCTCAACATCGTCAAAAGGAAAAACAAATGTCACCTACTACGAATGCAACAAGAAGGGACATTACAAATCAGAATATCCCAATCTGAAGGAAGCCAAGAAGACTCGAAGGAAGAAGGCTCTCCAAGCCACGTGGGATAAATCTTCCTCCAAGAAGAAGAAGAGGCCCCACAATCAAATTTTCTCGCTTTAACCGCTTCGGAAGACATCGACACCAGATCGGAATCGGAGCCAGACGTCGGAAGGCTCACAATTTCGAAAAACAGCCAAATAACGGTAAGAGGTTATTCCGAAGTTGAATTATCTAAATTAATTGCCTATTTATCTCGTAACATGGCGAAAGCCAAAATCCGGGTCGAGTCCTTCCGACAGGAAGTAAAACTCCTGAAAGAGGAAGCCGACTCGAGATCCTTGACCGAGAAGTTTCAAGAAGGAAACTCTACTCAAGTTGAAAAGCTTGAGAAAGAGAATTCCTCCTTGAAAACTCAGGTCAAGGAGCACAGAGTGGCTTTAGAATGATTTACTTCAGGTTCCAAGGGTCTTGACATGATCCTTGGAAAACAGAAGTCCGTTCTTAATCGATCTGGATTATGGTATCGAACCAAGTCGAGACAACGGTCGTATTTTGCTGTATTGAACCAACCTAGAGCCAAAATTCAAGCATGGGTCCCCAAGCTTTGCTTGAACAACCAAGCTAGACCAAACCAGTATTGGATCCCCAAGGACAAGATTCACATCTTGCCTAATCATTATCGAGGCTATAGTCCAGGGGGAGCCAATTTAAAAACAATTTTCATAATTAGATAAATTTTTTTTTGCTTAATTCTTTAATTTTATTGCATGCTTACTTGTTTATTTCTTTCAGCAATTTATTATGCTTAGACCTAGGACTGGTTAGACTAAGGATTGAAATGACTTAATTGAAATTTGAACAACATAGTATTGGGTGGAGTTGAGATGATAGTGTTGGATCGAGAAACACGATAGAGGGGGGGTGAATATCGTGAAAACGTTTCGGATAAGATTGAGAGAAATTACGCAGCGGAAATAAAAACAAACACACAAGAAGAACACGAGTACTTTTACTTGGTTTGAAGTCGCGATCGGCTCCTACTCCAAGGCCCATGGTCCTTGACCGTTTACTGCGGACAATTCTATATTTGCGCAAAAGATTACAGAGTTTGAAACAGAATTATTGCAGTAATTAAACAAATATGCTTTTCATTACAGACGCCCGGTGTAGATTGTACTTCAGAGCAGAGGGTCATCGTCGGCGCTAGAATCTCGAGATCGGAGTTTGCCAGAGCGGAGCGCTTGAACGAGAAGCGTAGAGGCGTTGGAAAGTTGATGTTTTGAAGTCTTGGGGTCGAGCCCATTTTATAGTGCTCCTGGGGACGCCCTGGACGTCGGGGGCGCCTGACACGTACTTTCGGATCCGAAAAACCTCATCCGCAGCTCGGTCAGTGCTTATCCCTCCAGAATCGGCCTCGGAGCTGACGGGGGCGCCCGGGACACTGGGGGCACCCTGGTTGACATGGTCTGCTGGCTTCGTGGCTGATTTTGCTTCGATTCAGTTTTTTGCTTTGACTCAGGGCACCCGGGACCTCCAGGGCACCCTACTTACTGCAGTTTCGAAGCAACTCTTGCTTCCTTGTTTTGCCTTGACCTTGGGGGCGCTCGGGACCTCCAGGGCGCCCTGCCCAGCTATCTGCCCCTCTCCTTTAGGGTGTTCTGAGCTGCAGAAACATATTCCTTCGGTCCTGCATTCAAGGTTAGTTCCAAAATAACAAAGCAAGAGTATTAGATAATTTTTTACAACCGTAGTTGTCCTGGTTCTGACTTCGGGTCTCCCAAATGGAACCCTAGGTCGAACCGATTCCTACTGTTCCCTCGACGGGGAACGCGTCCTCACCTACTCCTCTCAGGAGAGTTTACCTTTTGCCAACCGGCTCATTTGGTTGGACTTTTGCCCGATGCACCTGACCAGGTCTTCGTGCCCACCTTCCGAGCAGGTCTTCGGTGCCCAGCCCCTTGCCAAGGCTTCGTGCCCAGTCCTCGACCAGGACTTCGTGCCTAGTGTACTTAGGACTTCTTTCCTGCACACTTAGTAAACGTATTAGATACAAATAACATCTTAACTTCTGAACCCTTTGCTATTATCAAAACTCAGGTTTGACTTAGGTGCTGCCTGCACCAACAATCTCCCCCTTTTTGATTTATAACAACCCGATTAAAAAGTTAAGTTAATCATACAGATAAGTACGTATCAAAGTTAATTTCCTCTCCCTGGAAGAAATCTCTCCCTGAGTTTTTCAAAAGTTCGTGGGGCTTGAAAAAATTTCTAAGTCAAAAAAAAAACTTTTCAGTTTTGTAATTACTTAGAAAAATTTTTAAGAAAATGATTTAAGTTAGAAATCATGTTTCAAAATATTTTGAGTTGGACAATTTTCAGGAGAATTTGAATTTTATACTTAGAAAATTTTCGACCAACCAACGATTTAGAATAAGTACTTGGAATAGTTTTTGAAACCAAGAAATTTTGAAAGTCTAAGGACTTAGAGATGTTTTCTAGCAGTTTAAGTACTTAAATACTTAGAGAGCATTTTTCAGAAATATTTTTCAAACACACATTTTTTTTATTTTAATGACTTAGAAAAAATTTCAGAAAATTTTCCCAGAATAAGTGCTTAGAGTAATTTTTGAAGCCAAGAAATGTTAATTTTCAAAATGAACTTAAGTATTTAAAGAACCCTACCTTTTTTTTTTGAAAAACATGAGATATATGAATTTACTTTTTGAAAAAGGAGATAAAAATTTAAATATTTTGAAAGAATTGAGTTTTTTTTTGAATTTTTTCAATATTTGAAAAAATTTCAACTCTTCTTTTCTCTCCTTTCCAATCTCTCCCCCTTTGTCATATATCAAAAAAGAACAATATAGCAAAAAAACATGCTGAGTAATAGAAGTAAGGTGATGTACTGAACCAATTCAAAGTATAACTGGACCAAATCAATTTGAATTTTCTCTTTTAGGTCCTGTCTAACCCAATTAGCTACTTACTGACTGTTATAAACAGTAACTTTCGCTAGGGTTAGTTGTTAAGTGATCTGTTCAAGTTAGATTTTCTAAGCTTGACACTTAATCTAATTACTGTTTATTTGGTTTTTAGTGCCCCAATTACTGCAGATGCACTGACTTAAAGCATCTTGAATCAAGGCAAAGACCTAAGCATCTCAATCCATTCTAGGTTATCAATCAAAAGTACCCTAAGGTGCTTGTGAGATGCTGGCTTCTAGATCTATAGGTGCATGCAGTTCTAGGGTTAGGGCCTAAGCTAAGTCCATTTGCGAAAAAGCCATAGTTTTGAAGGGGGTAATTTTTCATAAGAAAAACTAAGTCGAAAAATCATTTTAAAAATGCATAAACAAAATGATTTTTCAAAATTAAGTAGGAACTGATTTTAAAATCAAGTAATAAAGTAGTTTTAAAAAACAAAAGTAGAGCAAACCTATTCTACCAAGCATAACTCTAACTTAGTAAGCGATAAAGACAGATAATCAAGTAAATAACTAGCAACTAGGTAGAAGTCAAACCATAGTCAAATACATGTCAACTCTACTGAGTAGGGGTAGTCAACTAGTCAACAGTACAACAGTACAATAGAAAACATCAATCTGAACTAAGAGGAAGGGCCAGGATGGTCAAATGGGCCAGGCTGCCATGATCGAAACAGAGACATCATTTCATTATATCGTGCGTCGTTAGTCTCTTGATTGGCTCTGAGGGCATTTATATACTCAGTGTAATGGGCCTCATTTGCCTCCATTTCTTCCGCATGATTTGCCTCCACTTCCTCTCGGAGGCTATGGATTTCTGTCTCAAGTCGTGTCACTCTCTCGTAGAGTGTCGGCGGTGGGGGCTCGTCTATCTGCTCTCAAATATCAGCAGCGAGATCTGCAACGTCGACCTCTACGTCCTCGTCGGAATCGATCTGGGTCCGGCTCGCTGACATCTCCATGATAAAACCCCGGTACCCCAGACCTCTATGCCCGTTAGGGAAAAGTTTCTAAAACCTATTTCATCAAATTTGGTCATTGTGGTCATCTCTCCATCGGTGCTGTCACGACCGTGATGATGAAGAAGAGAGGTAATGATGAAACGATAAGGGTTGCGTACCCGGGCCTCAGTGGTAACACTGGATGCATGTAGAATGGTGTGAAACATATGAAGTCCAATATCGATATCTAGGTGATGGATCAATGCGTACAGTAAGAAGGTGTGGAATTGTCGCATGGTCGCGACGTCCCTAGTGGACAAGGGTAGAATGCAACGGACTAGGACTCTATAAAGAGCGTAGTCCTGAACCTGAAGATCTACAGACTGAAATTGTCTAGCCAAGGGGTTTCGGGCATCTCTATAAAAATAGGAATATAGGGTGTCCAGGTCAATGTGAGAGGGAGCAGCAAAGGGAGGATCTCTAGGAGGATAACAGCAGATAGTGGATTGAGAAAGTCGCAGTCCAAGAAATCTGTTAAGCAACGAGGGTGTAATTGTCAAGGGCATCCCTTGGACTGTGGTGACAAAGATAAGGTTATCTTGTCTGACTATATTGTTGTAGAATTCTGCACATAGGCTTGTGTTCACGGGATGAGTGCAGAAGACAAGGTTATCAAGCTGATAGAAGTTTATAACATTCATAGTTAACGGACAAGATTGAGTGAAAAATTGTCTATTTAGGAAACTCGTTTTGATGCGTTTATACGTTGTCCTAGCAAATTTATTGCATAGTTCCAAGGTTGGAAACCTAGGGTCGGGGCTAGGTTCGGTCCCGGGGTTGGGATGATTTGCACGATGTTTTCTAAAATAATAAGAAACATGCATTTAAGGGTAGACATAACAAAGAAATTAATTTTAAATGCATAAAAATAATACCGAGTAGCCATCCGGGGAGGCATGGTCGAGGTGGAGTGGTCGAGGACATGAGAGGGTAGTTCGGGCGCCTTAGGAGGAGAAGAGTTGGAGAGGAGAAGTGTTTTGGGTGTGGCAAATGAATGAAGTCTGGGGGGCCTTTTATAGGGTTCGGTCGGGTGCCCTGGAGGTCGAGGCACCCTGGTCAGAAGGCATTTGGCAGCTTTTCAGCCTTGACTGGTCCTGGGGGGGCGCCCGTGATGACCTGGGCGCTTGGAGTCATGTGAAAACTGCCAAACGCAGCATTTTCAGTTTTGACCCTGTCCTTGGGGGCGCCCGTGAGGACCCGGACGCCTAGCTTAGCTAGGTATTGACATCTTTTCTATCTTGATTGAAGAGAAAAGGGAGGGGCGCCCGAGGAGACACGGGCGCCCGATTTGACTGTTGTTTGACCATTGACCAGCTTGACCGTTTGACCAGGTTTGACCGTTTGACCCGGTTTGACTCTAATGATCAAGACAATTCAGAAATCAGATTTTGCATTAACTTAATTCCTAACTATCTCGCCCGGTATCTAGTTATCAATCATGTTAACCTATGGGTTTTGTGAGACAGATTTAAATAGAAGCAAAGATTTTATTTTGAAAAATCATGGTTTATTTTAAAAGGTTGAATAAATTTTGAAACCCATTTTAATGAATTTTAACTTCATTTTGAAAAAGTGGTTGAGTCTAAGATCAATTGAAATTTGTGTTAGATTTGAATTTGACAAGAAGTAAATTGTATTTGAATTTCAAAAATTGGCTTCCAGGTCTTGGCGAGGCACTAGACCTTCTTTGGCCGTAGCCTTATTGGATCATCAACCCTTTGCTTGACAAAACCTTTTAGTGATATTTCATTTTCAAAATTACATTTTGAAAAATTCTGGTATAACTAGCTTGGGTCTTGGATCGGTAGCTTCGGCTAGTTCCACCAAAATGGCTTCCCTAACGTACTATCCGAAGCTACCCAATACTAGGTTGTTCAAATTTCAGTTAATTGGTTTAGTCCTTAACCTAACCAGTCCTAGGTCTAAGCATGGTAAATTGTAGAAAATAAATAGACAAGCAATCATGCAATTTAAAACAAGAAAAGAAATTTATTTAACTATAAAGATTGTTTTTAAGTTGGCTCCCCCTGGACTAAAGCCACGATAATGGTTCGGCAAGATGTGAATCTTGTCCTTGGGGATCCAATACTGATTTGATCTAGTTTGGTTGTTCAGGTAAAGTTTGGGTACCCATCCCTGAACTTTAGGTCTAAACTGATTCAGTACAGCATAGTATGACCTTTGTCTTGCCTGGTTCGATAGCCTAACCCGGATCGATTTAGAACCGACTTTTGTTTTCCAAGGATCATGTCAAGACCCTTGGAACCAGAAGTGAATCGTTCTAAGGCTGCTCTAAGGTCCTTGACTTGAGTTTTCAAGGAGGAGTTCTCTTTCTCAAGTTTTTCAACTTGTGTAGAGGTTCCTTCTTGAACCTTTTCAGTTAAGGATCTTGAGTCAGCTCCCTCTTTCAGGAGTTTTACTTCTTGTCGGAGGGAATCGACTCGGATTTTGGCTTTCGCCAAGTCGCGAGATAGATAGGCAATTAATTCAGATAATTGAATTCTAGAAAATCCTCTTACAGTGATTTCGCCGTCCTCTGAAAATGTGAGCTTTCCGTCATTCGGCTCCGATTCTGATTTGGTCTCGATTTCTTCCGAAGCAGTTAGGGCGAGCAGGTTCGACTGTGGGGCCTCTTCTTCTTCTTCGGAGGAAGATTCATCCCACGTTGCCTGAAGGGCCTTCTTCCTTCTTGGCTTCTTGGCTTCTTTCAGATTAAGGCATTCCGATTTGAAATGTCCCTTCTTGTTGCATTCGAAGCAGATCACACTTGATTTGTTCTTGGATGGTTCAGTCGGATCCTCCTTCTTTCGGCTGGCTTTTCTTCTGTTGGGCTGATTCTTCAATTCCTTGTAGTAGTTCTGGGCAAGCCGGACCAGCTTGGGTCGATCCCCTTCGCTGTCTTCTGAGTCTGAGTCTAAGTCAGACTCGGGTGCAGGTTAAGGCTTCTTCTTGACCATTTTTCCTGTCTTGCCTGCAACAAAAGCAATGCCTTTCTCGGCCAGGGTGCAGTTAGTCTGCTCATGTAATTCAAGTTCAGAAAATAACTCATCTAATTTGATTTTAGAAAGATCCCTTGAAACCTTGTACGCATCTACCATAGATGCCCACAAAGTATTTCTCGAGAAAGCATTAAGAGTATACCTGATCAGGTCATGGTTCTCTACCTTTTGACCAATTGAATGTAGACCATTCATCAGCTCTTAGATTCTGGCGTGAAGCTGGGCTGCAGATTCACTGTCGTTCATCTTGATTGTGTATAGCTTGTTTAGCAATAGGTCCCTCTTGCTGATTCGGGTGTCGGAGGTTCCTTCATGCAACTCAATTAACTTACCCCAGAGTTCCTTTGCACTGTTGAATGGTCCCACTCGGTTCAGTTCTTCTTTGGTTAGGCCGCATTGGAGTGTTTGAGTCACTTTAGCATCAGCCTTGATCTTTCTTTTCAGCGTGGTATCCCATTCTGTGTAAGGCTGTGTGACTCCTTCAGCATTTTTTAGGATTTCCAGACCAGATTGGATTATTATCAACATGTCCACCTGAGTTTTCAGGTGGACTTCCTGTTGGATCAAGAGAAAATGATAGAGGGGGGGGGGTGAATATCGTAAGTCGTTTCGGATTGAAAAAGAGAAAACGCAGCGGAAAAATTAAAACAAAACAATACACAGACACCAAGATTTTACTTGGTTCGGAGTCGCGCTCGGCTCCTACTCCAAGGCCCACGGTCGTTGACCGTTTACTGTGGGCAATTCTATATGTGCGCAAAACGGTTTACAAATAGATATTACAACTGCTGTATAGTAAACAAAGAAAAGACAGCTCTTTGTTACCGACGTCCGGTGTGGAATGTATCTCGGAGCAGAGGGACGTCGTCGGCGCTTGTATCTCGAGTTGAGAGGTTTCTGGAGCGAAGCGCTTGAGTAGAAGAGTGTGTTTGCGTTGGAAGAAGTTCTTGTTGAGAAGCCTTGGGGTTGGGTGCTATTTATAGCACTTCGGGGCACCCTGAACGTTGGGGGCGCCCCCCCCCCCCATGTGTCAACCGATCCGGAATTGTCTCGGTCAGCCTTTATCCCACTCGAATAGGGCTGAGGATTGACTCTGGGGGTGCCCGGGACGCTGGGGGCGCCCTGGTTGACCCTTTCAGCGAGCTTCTCGGCTGGATAAAAGTTATCCGCTTCGTTGGCTTGAGTGCGGGGCGCCCGGGAGCACGGGGGCGCCCCGCCCAGTGAGCTTCTGAAGCGTTTCTTTCTCAACTTGTTTTGCCTTCACCTTGGGGGCGCCCGGAACACTGGGGGCGTCCTACCCAGCTGCTGCCTCTCTCCTTTGAGGCGTCCTGAGCTGCAGAGACTCGTTCCTTTGGTCCTACATCCAGGGTTAGTTGCAAATACGATAGAGCAAGAATATGTTATGAGTATACAGCCTTAGCTGTCTTGGTTCTGACTTTGGGTCTCCAAAATGGAACCGTAGGTCGAACCAACGCCTACTGTTCCCTCGACGGGGAACGCGTCCTCAACTACTCCTCTCAGGAAAATTTACCTGATGCCAACCGACTCCTTCGGTTGGACTTTTGCCCAGCAGTCCTTCGCCAGGTGCCTAGCTGTCCTTCGCCAGGTCTTCAGTTCTAGGCAGTCCTTCGCCTGGTGCCCAGCAGTCCTTCGCCAGGTCTTCAGTTCCAGGAAATCCTTCGCCTGGTGCCCAGCAGTCCTTCGCCAGGTCTTCAGTTCCAGGCAGTCCTTCGCCTGGTGCCCAGCAGTCCTTCGCCAGGTCTTCAGTTCCAGGAAGCCCTTCGCTAGGTGCCCAGCAGCCCTTCGCTGGGTCTTAGGGTTCTGATGCCTAGCAGTCCTTCGCTAGGTGCCTAGCAGTCCTTCGCTTGGACTTTAATCTGCACACTCAAGTAGTATGTTAGAAAAATAAAACATCTTAACTTTTGAACCCTTTGTCATTGATCAAAACACAGGTTCGATTTGGGTGTTGTCCGCACCAACAATCTCCCCCTTTTTGATTTATGACAACCCGGTTCAAAAAGTTAAGTTAATCATAACAGATGAAGTGAATTTTTAGTTTCCTCCCCCTGGAAGGAATCTCCCCCTAGGTTTTTCAAAAGTTCGTGGGGTTTCTACGTTTAAAGATGGAATTACTTTTTCAAACGCTTAGAACAATTTTCAAAAGAAACAAAAAAAATTGGTTGTGCACTTTTGAAGATTTACACTTTAAGAAATTTCAAGTCAGTAGAAAAGAAGCATCTTCTGAAGTTTTAAGTTCTTAGAACCATAGCTTAAGTTTAAGATAAGTACTTAGCAAAATTTACAACTGCTTATGTTTTAAGTACTTAAAAAAACTTTTTGAAAAATAGCTTGATTTTAAGTGTTTAAAAAGATTTTTGAAAATGACTTTAGTTTAAGTACTTTGAAAGCAGCATTAAGTTTAAGACCAAAAAAAGGTTTGAAAGCAACTTTAGTTTTAAGTACTAAAAAGGATTTGAAAGCAGCTTTAGTTTTAAGTACAAAAAAAGATTTGAAAGCCTCTTTAAGTTTAAGTATCAAAAAAAGATTTGAAAGCAGCTTTAAATTTAAGTACCAAAAAAAGATTTGAAAGCAGCTTTAAGTTTAAGTACTAAAAAAATTTGAAAGCAGCTTTAGTTTTAAGTACTAAAAAGATTTGAAAGCATCATTACTTAGAGATTTGGAGAAAAACTTAGTACTTTTGAAAACAAATAGATTAAGTACTTTTTGAAGAAAGGATAAAGTTTTGAAATTTTGAATTTTGAAAAAAAAAAATTTAACGCTTCTCTCCTTTCTTATCTCTTCCCCTTTGCCATATATCAAAAAATAAAGTAATATAGTAGAAAGAAAATAAATAAATTACATAAACAAATTGCAAAAAAAGAATTAATGTGCTGTACTAAACCAATGCAAGATAAGCTGAATCAAACCAACTTAAATCATCTCTGTAAGGACCTGTCTAACCCAATTAGCTACTTACTAACTGTTATAAACAGTAGTTTTCGCTAGGGTTAGTCGAGTTAAGTGTTCTGTTCAAGTTAGATTTTCTAAACTTGACACTTAACTTGATTACTGTTTAAGTTGTATTTAGTGCCCCAATTACTGCAGATGCACTGACTTAAAGCATCTTGAATTAAGGCAAAGACCTAAGCATCTTAACCCATTCTAGGTTATCAATCAACAGTACCCTAAGGTGCTTGTGAGATGCTGGCTTCTAAATCTATAGGTACATGCAGTTCTAGGGTTAGGGCCTAGGCTAAGTTCATTTGCGAAAAAACCCTAGTTTTGAAGGGGGTAGTTTTTCTAGAAAAACTAAGTCGAAAAATAACAAGATGTTAAGAAGATTTTTTTTAAAAAAAAACTGATTTTGAAATTCAGTAAGGCAGTTTTACAACTATTTTAAAAGCTATAATTTTTTTCTTTAAATCAAAAGAAACCAAAAATAGAGTAAACCTATTCTACTAAGCATAATCCTACTAATGATCAGATAGTTAAGGAGAGCAAATGATCTAACTCAATAAGTTAGCTGGTAAAAGAGAGAACCAGCACAGTCATACATGTCAAGCATGAGTCAACCCTACTGAGTAGGGGCAGTCAAGTAGTCACTAGTACAATGCTAATCAAATCTAGGAGGATGGACCAGGATGGTCAGAAGAGCTAGGCAACCATGCTCTGAGTAGTGACATCATCTCAGTGAATCGAGCGTCATCTACTTCTCGATCGGCTCTTCGAGCGTCCATCTGCTCGAAGTGGTAAGCCTCGACCTCCTCTCGGAGGCTGTGGAGCTCCGTCTGCATCTGAGTGAAGCGCTGGTCGATCATCAGTGGTGGTGGCTCGTCTATGTGCGCACGAGCCTCAGCTGCCAGATCGGCCACATCGACGTCAACCTCCTCATTTGAGTCAATCTGGGGTCCGGCTCTCTGACGTCTCCAGGACAAAACCCCGGTACCTGAAATCTCTATACCAGCTAGGGAGAAGTTCCTATAGCCTATCTCATCGAAGTCAGTTAATGCGGCCATCTCTCCCTCGGTAATGTTATGACCGTGGTGATGCAGAATGGAAGTGATGATGTGGCAATAGGGAGTGCGTACCCGCCCCTGCATGGTAACACTGGATGCATGTAGGAGCGCATGGAACATGTGTAGTCCAATGTCGATATCAAGCTGATGAGTCAGTGCGTATAGGAGAAAGGTGTGAAATGGTCGCATGGTAGTGACGTCTCTAGTGGATAACGGCAGAATGCATCGAACTATAACTCTATATATAGCGTAGTCCTGGACTTGAAGGTCAACAGACTGAAATCGTCTGGCCAGGGGGTTTCTAACATGCGTATAGAAGTAGGAGTGTAGGGTATCTAGGGTGATGTGAGAGTAGGGAGCATCAAAGGGAGGCTCCCTAGGAGGGTAACAACAAAAGGTGGACTGTGAGGGTCGTAGTCCAAGAAATCGGTTGAGTAGTGTAGGTGTGATTGTCAGGGGAATCCCTTGGACAGTGGTGACGAACATAAGACCATCCTGTCTAATTATGTTATTATAGAATTCTGCACATAAGGATGTGTTAATTGGATGAGTGCAGAATACGAGATTGTCGAGTTGGTAGAAGTTTATAACATTCATTGCCAAGAGACAGGATTGGGTGAAGAATTGTCTATTTAAGTAGCTCATTTTTATAGGCTTGTATGTCGTTCGAGTAAACTTATTACAAAGTTCTAAAGTCGGAAACCTAGGATCGGGACTAGGTTCGGTACCGGGGTCTGCCTGGTTTGCTCGGCGTTTTCTAAGATAAGAAATATGCATTTAAAGGAAGGGATTTACGAAAAATAATTTTGAGTGCGTAAGTAACAAGAAAAATTATACTGGGCAGCTCGGGGAGGCATTGTCGAGGATGAGAGCTCGAGAAGGTTGCAAGGTCACTTGGAAGGAAAGGAGTTGGAGAGAAGAAGAATTTTTGGGTGTGGAAAGAAGAATGGGGCATGGAGCCCTTTTATAAGCCTCGGCCGGGCGCCCTGGAGTGAGAGGGCGCCCTGGACCGTGAGGGCGCCCCGGAGGACGAGGGGGCCCCCCCTGCAAGCTGCAGCTGCCTTTTGGCAGCTTTTCAGCTTTTGACCACTTCTATGGGGGCGCCCGTGAGGACCCGGGTGCCCTTGTCAATTCCTTTTGCAGCTTTTCGCCTTGAAGGAGATAGGCAGGACAAGGTGGGGGCGCCCGAGGGTTCACGGGCGCCCGGGATAGACCTGTTTGACCAGGTTTGATCGGATTTGACTGGTTTAACCATGGTTTGACCACTTTGACCATGGTTTGGCTATTTTGATCATGGTTTGACTATTTTGATCATGGCTTGACTACTTTGACCATGGTTTGACTATTTTGACCATGGTTTGACTACTTTGATCATGGTTTGATTACTTTGACCATGGTTTGACTAGTGTTAAGTCAGTGTCGTTCTAAACTAAATGTTTGTATTTAAGCAAAAAATGCTGTTATTAAATGAATTTTGATTAAGTTAAGTTTGCCGTCTCACCCAATCTAGGGTTATCAATCACGTTAGCCTTACGGGTTTTGTGAGACAGGTTTTGGTAGATATAATTATTTTAAAAAATTGAATTAGTTTTGAAAACCGTTGATTTTAAGTTTAAGGTTTTGGTAGATATAATTATTTAAAAAAAAAATTGAAGTAGTTTTGAAAACCGTTGATTTTGAGTTTATTAAAAAAAAATTGAATCTACAATTAACTGAAAATTTGTGTTAGATTCGAATTTGACAAAGAATAATTTGAATCTGAATTTCAAAAATTGGCTTCCAGGTCTTGGCGAGGCACTAGGCTTTCTTTGGCCGTAGCCTTATTGGATCAGCAACCCTTTCCTTGACAAAGCCTTTTAATAAAATTTCATTTTCAAAACTATTTCTTGAAAAATTCTGGTCTAACTAGCTTGGGTCTTGGATCGGTAGCTTCGGCTAGTTTCACCAGTCTAAAGAGACCAAGTAGAGTATACTTGACCTTATTAGAATTGGCTTCCATAATGTACTATTATCTCACCTCCACCCAATACTATGTTGTTCAAATTTTAGTTAAGTTGGTTCAGTCCTTAAACTAACCATTCCTAAATCTAAACATGGTAAATTGCAGAAATTAAATAAACGGGCAATCATGCCATTTGCAAACAAAGATTGAATTTTATCTAACAATAAATATTGTTTATAATTTGGCTCCCCCTAGACTAAAGCCATGATAATGGTTTGGCAAGATGTGAATCTTGTCCTTGGGGATCCAATACTCATTTGATCAAGTTTGTTTGTTCAGGCACAGTTTGGGTACCCATGCCTGAACTTTAGGTCTGGACTGGTTCAGTACAGCATAGTAGAATCTTTGTCTAGATTTGGTTCTATAGCCTAGTCCTGATCGATTTAGAACTGACTTCTGTTTTCCAAGAATCATGTCAAGACCCTTGGAACTAGAAGTGAATCGTTCTAAAGCTGATCTAAGATCCTTAACTTGAGTTTTCAAGGAGGAGTTCTCTTTCTCAAGTTTTTCAACTTGAGTAGAGGTTCCTTCTTGAACCTTCTCAATTAAGGATCGAGAGTCAGCTCTCTCTTTCAGGAGTTTTACTTCCTGTCGGAGAGATTTGACCCAGAGTTTAGCTTTCGTCAAATCTCGAGAAAGATAGGACATTAACTCATTTAATTGAATTCTTGAAAATCCACTTACAGTTATTTCGCCGTCCTCTGAGAATGTAAGTTTGTCGTCGTCCGGCTCCGACTCTGACTCGGTTTCGATTTCTTCTGAGGCGGTTAGGGCTAGCAGGTTCGACTGTGGGACCTCTTCTTCTTTGGAGGAGGAGGACTCGTCCCAGGTTGCCTGAAGTGTCTTCTTCCTTCTAGTCTTCTTGGTCTCCTTTAGGTTCGGACACTCCGTCTTGTAGTGACCCTTCTTCTTACACTCGTAGCAGGTCACGTTTGGTTTGTTCTTGTCATTTGAGGGTTCAGCTGGTTCTTCCTTTCTTCGGTTGGTTTTTCTTCTGTTGGTCTGGTTCTTCAGTTCTTTGTAGTAGTCTCGGGCTAGCCGACCCAGCTTCGGTCGATTTCCCTCGGTGTCTTCTGAGTCTGATTTGAATCAGACTCGGGTGCAGGTTGAGGCTTTTTCTTGGTTGTCTTTCCAGCTTTACCTGCAAGAAAAGTGATGTCTTTCTTGGCCAGATTGCAGTTAGTCTGCTCATGCAACTCTAATTCAGAAAATAGTTCATCTAACTTTATTTTTGAAAGGTCCCCTGAAACTTTGTATGCATCTACCATAGATGCCCACAAGGTGTTTCTCGGGAAAGCGTTGAGAGCGTACCTTATCAAGTCACGGTTTTCTACCTTGTGACCGATTGTGTGTAGTCCGTTCATTAACTCCTGAATTCTGGCATGGAGCTGGGCTGCTGTTTCGTTGTCATTCATCTTGATCGTGTACATCTTGTTCAGGAGGAGATCTCTCTTGCTGATTCGGGTGTCGGAAGTTCCTTCGTACAGCTCGATCAGCTTGCCCCACAGCTCCTTGGCACTGTTGAATGGTCCTACCCGATTCAACTCTTCCTTGGTCAGGCCGCATTAAAGGGTCTGGGTCACTTTCGCATCAGCTTCAATTCTTCTTTTCAGAGCGATATCCCACTCAGTGTACGGCTGTGGTACTCCTTCAGCGTTCTTTAGAATCTCCAGCCCAGACTGGATGATTATCCACATGTCCACCTGAGTTTTCAGGTGGACCTCCATTCGACTTTTCCAGTAGGAAAAGTCTTCTCCACTGAAAAGTGGAGGTCTGGCTGTGCTGAATCCTTCTTGCATGGCCATTTAACTGAAACTAAAAGAAAAAGGAAAGAGATATCCCAAGACTTGGTCTTGGATTAGTAGTGCGGGAAGTAAAAGAAAAATATTTGTCGAGGGGTGTTGCACCAACCTCGATTAACGAGAAAAATTTCGAACGAAAGACAAAAAATAAAAAAAATTGAAAAAATTCTGAAAAATTCTCAAATTGGTGGTTGCACCAAATTTGAGCTTCCCCGCTCTGATACCACTTGTTGGATTGAGAGAAAACGATAGAGGGGGGGTGAATATCGTAAGTCATTTCGGATTGAAAAAGAGAAAACGCAGCGGAAAAATTAAAACAAAACAATACACAAACACCAAGATTTTACTTGGTTCGGAATTGTCTCGGTCAGCCTTTTGGCTCAATGGGCGGGGCGCCCCCCCATGAGTCAACCGATCCGGAATTGTCTCGGTCAGCCTTTATCCCACTCGAATAGGGCTGAGGATTGACTCTGGGGGTGCCCGGGATGCTGGGGGCTCCCCGGTTGACCCTTTCAGCGAGCTTCTCGGCTGGATAAAAGTTATCCGCTTCGTTGGCTTGAGTGCGGGGCGCCCGGGAGCACGAGGGCGCCCCGCCCATTGAGCTTCTGAAGCGTTTCTTTCTCAACTTGTTTTGCCTTCACCTTGGGGCGCCCGGGACACTGGGGGCGCCTTGCCCAACTGCTGCCTCTCTCCTTTGAGGCGTTTTGAGCTGCAGAAACTCGTTCCTTTGGTCCTACATCCAGGGTTAGTTGCAAATACGATAGAGCAAGAATATGTTATGAGTATACAGCTTTAACTATCTTGGTTCTGACTTTGGGTCTCCAAAATGGAACCCTAGGTCGAACCGACGCCTACTGTTCCCTCGACGGGGAACGCGTCCTCACCTACTCCTCTCAGGAGAATTTACCTGATGCCAACCGGCTCCTCCGGTTGGACTTTTGCCCAGCAGTCCTTCACCAGGTGCCTAGCTGTCCTTCGCCAGGTCTTCAGTTCCAGGCAGTCCTTCGCCTGGTGCCCAGCAGTCCTTCGCCAGGTCTTCAGTTCCAGGCAGTCCTTCGCCTGGTGCCCAGTAGTCCTTCGCCAGGTCTTTAACTCCTAGCAGCCCTTCGCTAGGTGCCCAGCAGCCCTTCGTTGGGTCTTAGGGTTCTGATGCTTAGCAGTCCTTCGCTAGGACTTTAATCTGCACACTCAGGTAGTATGTTAGAAAAACAAAACATCTTAGCTTTTGAACCCTTTGCCATTGATCAAAACACAGGTTCGACTTGGGTGTTGTCTGCACCAACACTTCCATTCGACTCTTCCAGTAGGAGAAGTCCTCCCCACTGAAGAGTGGTGGTCTGGCTGTACTAAACCCTTCTTGCATGGCCATTTAGAAATTTTGAAATAAAATTAACAAAAAATTGTCCCAAGACTTGGTCTTGGATTAGCAGTGTGGGAAGAAGATATAAAAAAATTATCGAGTGGTGTTGCACCAACTTCGATTAACGATCAAAATTCGATCGAAAAAGAAATTAAAATTTTCGAAGAAAAATCTAAAAAATTCCCAAATTGGTGATTGCACCAAATTTGAGCTTCCCCGCTCTGATACTACTTGTTGGATCGAGAAACACGATAGAGGAGGGGGTGAATATCGTGAAAAAGTTTTGGATAAGATTGAGAGAAGTTACGCAGCGGAAATAAAAACAAACACACAAGAAGAACACAAGTACTTTTACTTGGTTCGGAGTCGCAGTCGGCTCCTTCTCCAAGGCCCACGGTCCTTGGACGTTTACTACGGGCAATTCTATATTTGCGCAAAATATTATAGAGTTTGATACAGAATTATTGCAGTAATTAACCAAGTATGTTTTTTGTTACCGACGCCCGGTGTAGATTGTACTTCGGAGCAGAGGGTCATCGTCGGCGCTACAATCTCGAGATCGGAATTTGCCGGAGCGGAGCGCTTGAATGAGAAGCGTAGACGTGTTGGAAAGTTGATGTTTTGAAGCCTTGGGGTCGAGCCCCTTTTATAGTGCTCCTGGGGGCGCCATGGACATCGAGGGCCCCTGACACGTGCTTTCGGATCCGAGAAACCTCATCCGCAGCTCGGTCAGCGCTTATCCCTCCAGAATCGGCCTCGGAGCTGACATGGTCTGCTGGCTTCGTGCCTGATTTTGCTTCGATTCACTTTTTCCTTTGACTCAGGGCGCCCGAGACCTCCATGGCGCCCTGCTTACTGCAGTTTCGAAGCAACTCTTGCTTCCTTGTTTTGCCTTGACCTTAGAGGCGCCTGGGGCCTCCAGGGCGCCCTGCCCAGCTGTCTGCCCCTCTCCTTTGGGGTGTTCTGAGCTGCAGAAACACATTCCTTCGGTCCTGCATTCAAGGTTAGTTCCAAAACAGCAACGCAAGAGTATTAGATAATTTTTTACAGCCGTAGCTGTCTTGGTTCTAACTTCGGGTCTCCCAAATGGAACCCTCGGTCGAACCGACGCCTACTGTTCCCTCGACGGGGAACGCGTCCTCACCTACTCCTCTCAGGAGAGTTTACCTTTTGCCAACCGGCTCCTCCGGTTGGACTTTTGCCCGATGCACCTGACCAGGTCTTCGTGCCCACCTTCCGAGAAGGTCTTCGGTGCCCAGCTCCTTGCCAGGGCTTCGTGCCTAGTCCTCGACCAGGACTTCGTGCCCACCTTCCAAGTAGGTCATCGGTGCCCAGCTCCTTGCCAGGGGCTTCGTGCCCAGTCCTCGACCAGGACTTCGTGCCTAGTGTACTTAGGACTTCTTTCCTGCACACTTAGTAAATGTATTAGATACAAATAATATCTTAACTTCTGAACCCTTTGCCATTATCAAAACCCAGGTTTGACTTAGCTGCTGCCTGCACCAATAGATAGTATGTTAGGGAAACCATTTTGGTGGAACTAGCCGAAGCTACCGATCCAAGACCCAAACTAGTTAGACCAGAATCTCTCAAGAAGTAACTTGAAGATAAATTTTTAATAAAAAGCTTTGTCAATGAAAGGGTTGATGATCCAATAAGGCTACGGCCAAAGAAGGCCTAGTACCTCACCAAGACTTGGAAGCCAATCATTGAAAATCAAATTCACTTTACTATTGTCAGATTTGAATCTAACATAAATTTCAATTAATCTTAGATTCAACCACTTTTCAAAATAAACTTAAAACTTAATTAATTTTTTTTCAAAATTAATTTAAACTTTTTAAAATTAACCATGATTTCAAATTAAAATCTTCATTCTATTAAAACTCGTCTCAAAAAATTTATAAGGTTAACATGCTTGATCACGTAGAACTGGGTGAGACGTCTAGGATCTTATAGTATTTTAAAAAACTCGAACTATTGTCAAAATGTATTCAAAATCAACTCTAATTTTATGTCAGTTTGAATATAAGCTTGATTGGTTGAGTCAACTGAGTCAAACCTAGTCAACACAGTTAACCGAGATCAACAGTCAAACTGGTCAATAGTCAAACCCTAGTCAACACGGGCGCCCGTGACCTGTCGGGCGCCCCAGACTTTATCTTCGACCAAGACAGCCAAAGTTGTCAACCCCGACACACCTGACCCGGGCGCCCGTTGTAACGCCCGCCCCTTACCGTTAAGGCGACGTGTTACCCTTTTTTCCTACTTAACTTAACTTACGTATATTATTGCATATGAATCTAAAGCATTGCAGCGGAAATAAAACATAACTATAACACATGCAACAAGAAGGGGTATGAAGATCACATAGTATCTAGTAGCATCCATGCATTAAATAAACTCCTAAAGAGCTAACAAGTATCAAGTATAAGGTAGTAAAACATGTTTTCTTAGAAAGATAAGTGCTAAGTCTATAATGGCACTAAATGGATCGATCAGCCAAGTCACCACCACACACATGAGCCCTTCCTGCTACTTCCCTTCCTTTAGAAATTTCTATGTTGATCTGCAACATAAGCAATCAACTATAAGTACGAAACTTAGTAAGCTCTTTCCTACTCACTAAATCCACATGTCACGTTATTTGAAAGACATATAACATCTCATGTATAGCATAAAACTCATAAGGCACATAAGGTACATGAATGCATACAAACATAAAACATATGCATTGCAAAAACATTAGGATGCTCTTTAGAAAACATAATAAGTAATACTTTAACATAAGCATACATCATCTTTATAGGGGTCCCCGGCTTGTACCCATTCTTTCTTTGCGTGCATCCCTAAATAGATGCGAGGTAGCTAGTCTCAACCTACTAGGGTTACTAGGCCTACTATCTTTCAACCTAGGGACAGCTTCGGTAGTCCAGAACCGTGAATCTTTTTCAAGATCCGGTACAAGCCATACTTTAAAGTAAAATACATACATGCATTCTTTCCTTTTTCTTTCTTTCATAATGAATGTACTATAGACATTCAATCATTCATGAGTGTAGGCACACTTTCATGGCACAATCATTCACATAAATAGCATGACAATGTAGGATCTTTCTTTAAAAACATGCAAGTGAAGCAAACATCATGCTAGTCTTATCAACACATCATTCATGTAACATATTTGTCTTAATCAAGGCAAAACATTGGTTTTAGCTTTCTTTTCCTATCTTAATACATGCTGGTCGAAACTTCATAGGTAGGGTTTCATAGCATAAAATTCCTATAACATTGAAATAAGTGCACACTTCACACAAGAGATTATTTACAAGTACAAGGGTAGTCTAAACTTCACTAAACATTAGTTTAGGCACATGATTGTAGTTTGAACCTATTTTAGTCCTCATTCTAGATGCTGGCCGAAATTCATAGTTAGGGTATTATAGCATAAAAATTCATGTAACATGGAAACAATTACATAAGAGATCATTTACAAGTACAAGGGTAGTCTAGACTTCACTAAACATTAGTTTAGGTACACGATTTATAGTTTGGACCTATTTTAGCCCTCTACCTAGTTGTTGGCCGAAACTCACAGATTTAATAAGGCATAGATTCCACAATTTTCTTGACATAAAACATTACATAAGCAAGGGAAAATTCACATAGAATCAAACCCTAGTCCATACACATGCATCTACCCATCTCCATCACTTGGCCGAGAGGTTCTAAGTCCTTTACATCATGAAAGGCACTCAAACATCATGTATTCATCATTCATCTACTATAAGAAGGTATCAATAAGCATGTAGAATCATCATCTAAACTTAAACATAACAAAAGAGGAGAAAACCTTCCTTGACCGTAAAATACAACATCGCGTTTCTTCCATTTTTCCGCACAACATCACAAGCAAACATAAGGGATCATAAATACACATTCAAGGCTATTATGTTGCAGGTGAGGGAGTCTTACCTCTTGCACTAAAAAATTCAAAAAGGTGTTCTAGACTTTGGAGAAGAAAGGGTTCTTAGGCTTGGTACTCCTCTTGTTCTTCTCCTTTTCTTCTTCCGGTTTGTGGGGCTCGGTTTTGGGCGCAAGGAGACCCTAGGTCTCGATGAGGGAGAGGAAGAAGAGGGAAGGCTTGGTGAGAAGAGAGGGGAGGGCTTGTGGCCGAAAATGCCTTGGGCATTTCTCTCCCCATGCTCTTTTATAGGGAGTGAAAAGGTAACCACCTCTTTCAATGGTGCCTCTTCATTTTCATGTGTCTCTTCACTTATCTTCTATTCATCTACGATTTCCCATCTCCTCCTAATAGCACTCCCCTACTGGGTGAATTGGTTACATATGCATTCTTAAGACTTGGCTTTTCTTTGAGGTCCAAGGTTCAATCCTTGGCACCTCCTCTTCTTTTTGCTTTCTCTTCCTTTTATTATTTTTTCCAAGCCCGCATAACCAAAGCCCACCTAGAGAATGCTACTTATTTAATTTATACACATGCATACGTATATCATTATTCATTCATACATGTGTAGGATACTTAAGCATAACATTAAATATAATACCTAAGCATAATTATCACACATCCACTACGTGTCAAGATAATGTCTAACATTTCTTTATTCACAACTTTTCCCCCTAAATTCATTATATTATTCTTGGCCACATGTTCCATTAAAACTACGCTAGAGCGAAAAATTTGGGGCGTTACACCCGTGACCTATCGGGTGCCTATAGCTTTGTCTTCATCCAAGGTAGTCAAGCCTGCCAAAAGCAGACTACTGACTCAAGCACCCGTGACGTTACGAGCGCACAAAGGAACTCAGGAGCCTAACCCCTCACAGGCGCCCGGGTAACCCTATATAAAGTCCTCAATCCCTCTTCATCTCCCACACCAAACGAAATCCTCCTTCATTCTTCTTCTTCCCAAGGCGCTCGAACGCTCCCTCCTTGTCTTCGAACATTCCGCTTCGACAATGCCTCCCCAGTACTATTTTAATTATGCATTTAAAATTAATATTTCTATTATAGCACTTAGTAAATGCATAATTTTCTTTATCTATTTAGAAAACGTCGCGTCATTCAACCTAACCCCGTGGCCGAACCTAGCCCCGACCCAAGGTTCCCCAACTTGGAATTGTTTAACAAATTTGCCCAAACTACCTACAAGCCTATAAAGACTAGCTTCCTAAATAGGCAATTCTTTACCCAATCTTGCCCCTTAGCTATGGATGCGATCAACTTCTATCAACTAGAGCATCTCATCTTCTGCACACATCCAGTAAATTCGACATTGTGTGCCGAATTTTACAATAACCTAGTCAAAATTGATGATCTGCTCTACTCTACCACCGTACAAGGCACTCCTCTTACTATTTCTCCAACATTGTTTAATCGATTTCTCAGACTGCGACAGTCACAATCAACCTTTTACTGCTATCCTCCGACCGACCCTTGATAACTATCATTTTTGTTGATTATTCTAGGCTCTAAAATCCAAGTTTGATCCACATTTTATATGCTTAAGTTTGCAATTGTATTAGGTTTCATGTATTCCCTCTATTTTGGCTTTTAATCCAAATCTTTGTATATTTGGGATATTTTTGGCACTAAATTTGAATATCATTTTGTAGGCTTCAAATGATCATGGACCTAGATCAAATCGGGTCAGACTTGAGTTAGCAGTGGATCCAGATCAAAGGGATCAAGCATCGGATTAATAGGAGCCGTCCATTCCAGAGAACGGCTAGATCTGAGCCGTCGGTCAACTTCTGGTCAATTTGAGTTCAAGATAGAATCAATCATGACCATAGATCAAGATCTAAAAATTTCAGCTAAATCAGAAGTAATCTGACCGTTGGATCAAGCTCAAGATTTCTGGACCATCCATTCAAGAAAAGGGAAGATCTGGACCATCTGCCACTGATCTGGTTAATCCGAGCTAGGATCAGGTAGATCAGGACCATTGATTGGGATCTGTGAAGTTTGGTTCAGATCTGAAGAGATCCGACAGTTGGATGAAGCCAAATCAATCTCAGCCGTTCGTTGTTAATTTCCTTTTGATGCTGTGAGCCCTGAACTCAATTGGCTTGGTTTGGTTGAACCAAGTGCTGAACTTAACTGCTGGGCTCTGGCTTGGCTGACCGAATCACTGAACCTGGACTGAACAGAGGCTGAACCCAAATGCTGAGCCAAATGCAGCAGAGGCTGGCTGAACCAAATTGCTAGGCTAGACCGGACAGTGACTGGACTGTACTCAAACTCTGGTTTGGCTGGGCTGAAGCTGGGTTAAACTCAGGGATGAGCTGTGAGCTTTGGGCTGAGCTGGGTTGAGAATGGATCGAACTCAAGCTAGGGTCCTCTGGATTAAAGAGGCCGACTCGACCGGTTCGCGAGGAATAAAAGGGGAAAACACGCGATCCCGACGGTATCAACTTCATCTTCTCCACGGAGAGGCAATCGGGGAGAGGCGATTGAGACGAGGGGATCCTGTCTCAGATCATCTTCTTCACCTTCACCACCGGCGGTTCTCCTCCACCTTCATCGCCGCCGGCCGGTATTCCATCTCCACCTTTTCTCTTTCGGGGTTCGAAGAGAAGAGAGTAAGGGTTTCTCTTTCGGGGTTCGAAGAGGGCTTTCCACCGCACGCCATCGAACTTCATCGCCGCCGGCCGGACGAGCTAGGGCTCTAGGGGTTCCGAACCCTAGCCGAACGCGGCCGTCGCAGCATTCCAGCACCACCACAGCTAGGGTTCTGGGGGTTCCGAACCCTAGCTGACTTCCTATCCAATCTCACCACCGGCAGCCAATTCCTCATTTCCAGCATAGATTCAATTTTCTTCAACAATTTCTTCACAGTTTTTATCTTCCAGCAGATTTTCTTCAGCAATTTCTTCACAGTTTTTATTTTCAGCAGATTTCATCTTCATAGCTTCAATTCCACTAGTTCATCAGCATCCAACAGCCAACAGATCCATTTCATTACAGCAGTTGTTTTTCCTTCACAGCACTTCATCCGATCCGACAGCAGAACAATTTACAGCAGTTGTTTTTCCTTTACAGCACCTTCACAGCAGCAATTTCTCCATCACAACAATTCGGCAGCAGCTCCTTCATCCAGTTGATGGGTTTCTTTCCTCAGATTTGGTTGTTATGTATTGATTGTTGGATGTTTATGAGTTTTTGAAGTGAATGTTGTATTGGTAGAACTTCCCCAATTTAATTTGCACGCACTTGAAGCCATTTCGAACATGCTCAACTTGTGTTTGATTAAATGCCCCTTAGAACGATTACTGTCAATTGCAATGTTTCTTAGTTGCTTAACTTCTATTTGGATTGTTTTTCCAATTGCTTTAAGTTTTAGGTCTTTATTACATGCAAGTAAGTTAGGAGAGTAAATTTCTTTAATGCTATAGGTTTTTGTTCCATGTCTAGTTTCGTTGATGCTTAATTTTGATGGACTTATCCATTTGTTGCTACGGGTTCCGCACATCAAAACTTTAATGCTATAGGATTTTGAGACCCTCCCTTCGCTCCCCCCTATTTGCACATCAACCTAGACACTCTTTACTCCTACTTTTTTGGAGATGTGTGGTACCCGTTAGCATGGCGGTTTCAGTCTGTTGACCTCCGAGTCCAAGTTTATGCCCTCTACCGAGTTCTAGTTCATTGTGTTCTCCCACTCACCACCCGAGATGTCGCGACCATGCGACCTTTTCACACTTTTCTACTCTACGCCATGATCCATCAGTTAGATATAGACATAGGTCTCCACATATTGCACACCATCATTTACGCATCGAGCGTATCTACTCACGATCGAGTACGAATGCCCTACTGTCATATTATCACTGCCCTCCTTCACCACCATGGTCACGACATCACTACTGGCGAGATCATCTCGATGATTGAGTTTGATGAAATCTGGTTTAGAAACTTCTCTTTAGCTGGGATAGACATTTCGACCACGGGGGTCCTATCATGGAGACGAGAGAGGGCTCGACGGCAAGATGTCTCTGACGAGGAGGTGGAGGTAGGCGTTGTCGATCTCGCAGCCGAGATCAACGAGCACCTACAGGAGCCTCCTCCACTGACCACCGATCAGCGCATTACACTATTGCAAACGGAGATGCACAGCCTCAGGGAGGAGATGGAGGCCCTTCACGCAGAGTATATGGAGGCCCTACAAAATGAATACAATGTGAACGAGGGCTACCTCACTGAATACTTGGACATTCTTCACACCGAACATCAGGCAAACGAAGCCCGTCACATTGAGCACATGGACACCCTCCGAGCCGATCGAGAGACAAACGACGCACGATACAATGAAATGATGTCCTTGTTTCGGTCTTACCAGCCTGACCCATTCGACCCTCCTGGCCCTTCTTCGTAGATCAAAGTGACATTTTCAGCTATCTCATAGTACTGTTGACTATTTGACTGTAAAATACGGTGATTCGAAAATCCGGACCAGAAAATTTTTCGGGATTTAATATAAAAATAAATCTTAAAAGTAAGCACTGGTTTGATTTATGGCTAAAGTTAAGGGGTTAAGAGGATAAAATATCTAGCCCTAAAGGTTTGAGGGGTATTAGTTAAAAACCCTACCCTAATGGCATGATGGGAATTTCAGGAGTTGGAGGGACTTTCATGCAAAAACACCATCCTTTATTTTTCTCTCCTCTTCGTTCGCCCGAAGCCAAAGCCGCCGACCCCTTTTATTCTTCTCCTCCGCGTGCCCTAGCCAACAACCCGATTGTTTCTTCTCTTCTCCTGTCGCTCGAACCATCCCTTCCGCTCAACGCCACCGACCGACTGCGTTTGTCTCCAGCGATTTAGGGCACCATCTCGTCGACGGAGTAGGGATTTGTGTTCTTCCCTCTTGAGCCGATCGACACCTTGCAAGCCGATCGACCCTCATAGCTCTCCTCGAACCTAGGGTAGTTGCTGTCGATCCTCAGCGAGGAAAGCGGATCCGGAGATCGAAGAGGACTGCTGGAAGAGACGGAAATCATGTGAGAGCCCCGGGCTCGTCAGTCCTGCGTTGAATCGCATGCGCCGGCGCTTTTGGTAAGGATTTTGGTCCATCTATAGCAATAAGATTGAAGAGGGGTTTTCAAAGAAGCCGATTGTCAATAGGCTGACCCTGCCGTGAGCTCTGCCCTTCACCGGATCTGAGCAGGGGATTGTCGCCAGTGCAGCCAAGGTAAGTTCTGGGATTGAGTTGGGTTTAACAGAGAAGAAGATCTTTAATGGTATTTCCTTTTCGAGGTTGCAGATTTCATTAGCTCTGAATCTTGCTGCGATTGGATCCCAGAAGGCTTGTGAGCATGGGAGCATCTCAGGTAAGTTTTGATTGATTTAGGGTTATTCCGAATGAATGGATATTGCTATTGTACTTTGATCAATAGGTGTTGTGAGGTGGTAAGGCTCCTACCGTGTATTACATGGGGAATTTATGCCATTTGGGAATTTCTGAACTTTGTGCAAACTCTTGTGGCTTAAGGGTAATTCTTTTTGAGGTGTTAGCTGTTATCGGCTTTGGATCGTCGGAAAATCTGAGGTAAGCTCAATTTGATTGAGGTTATTGAAATCAGAGTTTTTTTTTCTTGGATGTATGAAGTGGATTCTAGGTCAAGGTCATTGATGTATCAGTTTGATCCTTGTAGATATGCTTGGTGTGGTTAATTTGGTGTTGTGTCAACATAATATATTTGATGTTGTCGTGAGCAATCTTTAGTGTTAAATTAAACCAAGCCGTGATGGATTGGAATTGTGGTTTTGATGTGAGCCATTAGAAGCTAGCATTGATCAGTAGTATTTTGCTGGGTTTTGATACATTTTTTGTTTTGATGTCGAATCTGTGTTGAATTATGAATTGCTGTGGAATTTGAGTGGACTGGTTATTTCTGATCGGTGAGTAGGATCAAGATGGTCTTCGGTTGGAATTAGGTTCGGTTTGGATTGGGTACTAGTTTGATCCTAATTAATTAAGGAAGTTTGTTTAGCTAAGAATCATGTGTATTGTAGCTAAACCTATGTCCTTTAATACAGGGCGTTGATTGATTACCTGCGGATTATTGGACGGGAGGTTCTCTATTGATACGGACTTCACTTACTTGGAGGCGGGTACCCTTTGACTTATCTCTTTTGATATTGTCATGTGATTATGCATAGACTGTTATAGATAGCAGTAAGATTATACGCTATCCCTGTTTATTATGCCTGTTCTGGATACTTGTTGTTCATCTCTGAGTTATTGTGCCTGTTCTGGATATATGTAGTTTATCCCTGAGTTATTATGCTGTTTGTTCCATACAGTCTCGGATATTATCATATCTATATATATGCTTAGAGATAGTAGTGTATCTCCTGCCTTTGACCTTGAGGGATTGGTAGTTTTCCGGTCAGTATACCTTGTAAGTTACCTGTATTTCCTGTTATAGGATTTCAGACTGAGACTTAGTATACTGAGGACTTGGGAGGGAGGTATGTGTATCTATCATACACCATCTCTGCATTATTGCATGCTGACCCACGCGGACGTTGTGGACGATGTCCTGACTGGGTACAGGTTGTCACAGCTCTACCCACGCGGACATTATGGACAATCCTGACTGGGACTAGGGGGTGACACATGTCATTGCATCAGGGTGCTTTATATGTTTGGGGCATGCACCATCCTTGCATTGTTGCATGCTGACCCACGCGGACGTTGTGGACCATGTCCTGACTGGGTACAGTTTGTCACAGCTCCACCCACGCGGACATTATGGACAATCCTGACTGGGACTAGGGGGTGACACATGTCATTGCACCATGTGCATATTTTGCATTGTGCATTGTTTGCTGCACTTATTTGCTGCACTTGTTTGACATCGCATATTCTGGAGACTTGCTAACTGAGCTTATATGTCTATTGGTTTTCCTCTGGTATTTCTTACCCTCTATACAAGTTAGATGGATTCAGGTATATATCTACTTTGGTATGTTCAGTACTAGTTTTTCCCTACTATTGTTGTGAGACTGTATTAGCTGAACTCTTATTGTTGGTATAACCTTCTATGCATATCTATTGGGTATCCGCTGAGCTATGGACTCACCCAGTTGCCATATATATATTTATTTCAGGTTGATGTCTGAGAGGAGATCCCGAGCCGCCAGTCCCCAGCTCCCGAGGAGCCCCTTTTTGGTTTTCCTTGTTTTGTTATGGACCCTGTAGCATTCCTATGCTTCCGCTGTATGTTTTGAACATGTATGCACGTTCTGTTTGAAGGTATTGTACTTTTGAGTCCTATGTTGGACTTCGTTCGGTTTTGGCTTTGTTCCTGCCCCCTGGCAGCTCAGGTGAGTTCGGATTTGGTTTTTCGATAGTTATAACCATATAACTGTTGTTTTTGCATATATCTGAGGCCTGAGGCCCTTTAAACTGCGTGGTTGTGCTATATATATATATTGTATACAGGTTATATTATCTGTGTGTATGTGTAAATTGTCCGCCGGACAGGGGAGGTGCTGTCCGATTTTATATTGGATCAGCGGCTCTTGGGTCTCGGGGCGTGACAATTTATTTTGGTATCAGAGCTCAGGTTGCGAGATACCTCGGGTATTTGCGGATTTTTCGATGTCTATCTGATACCAATTTATTTTGGTATCAGAGCGTAGGTTTCGATGCCTACGTGTTTTACGGGATTTTCGGGGTTTATCTGATACCGATGTATTTTTGGTATTTTTGGTATCAAGCCCAGGATGCGGGATACCATCGATTCGTGGATTTCTCAGAATTTAAATCTGACACTGAACTGGTAGGTGTCGGAGCTCGGGTTTGATGTTATTCATCCGAGTACATTACGGATTTTTAAAGCCGTGGTTGCGATGCGACGGCAATTTGGGACTTGGCAGCGACAGGACTTCTCCAGGCGGAAAAAGGTATATCTTTCTAATACTATCTTAGCTTTAATGCTCAGTATTAGATTTTGGATGGGTTAGATTATCCCAACTTGGTGGGATCGTATATTCATATTTGATGGATATATATTTGTAGACTCGGTTTAGTTGGATTGACATGTTGTCAATCTATCTTATTGGTGATCGTTCATGGGAGCGACTCGTTGGTACATTGCGGATAATACCTTGGAGTGGAGAATGTTAATTCTCTAGTGACATTGATTGTTGAATCGGAAAGCTAAGGTCGAATATGTCGGTAATTCGTTGGAGGTTAAAGATTTTGGTTTTTCAGGACCTTATAGGGTTTTGACCAGGGAGTGAAGGAATTGGACTGTGTTGTTGGAATACGAGTCGACGGTCGGTGTGACTCACTAGTTGCTACGCTAGTCTATGAGGGATTCTGACTTATAGGTTGAGTGCATATGGTTGGATAATCTCGATGGTGCATCGGGATATACGACTCACTAGGGTGCGGAGGATGTGGAGTTAGCTGTATCTTTACCTGTCAGTGAGATATTGGACATAAATCAGGAGGTCAAAGATGTCCATTGAATTTCGGTTATTATATCCCCATCGTGGATTATTAGTTCACCATATGATAAGGTTGTTATCACTGTGGACTTTCTCATTGGTATTTCAGAGGTGGATTGAGATTGACGAATCTCTATGATATGTTGTATTTTGAGGATTCTATTAGTGGACATGGGCCTACCGGATTGTAGCTTTGTGATGGATCATTGGGTGGATAAATGATCTTTCAGTGGTTGATTATTTAAGAAGTCTGTTATTGATAACAGCATATGGTACAACATGCTGGCACAATCTCTAAATTATATGATATCTTCTGATGGTCTATTTGAGAATATATATATACACATGTATATGACTTGTGATGCTTGGGAGGATGATATCTTGGGGATACTTGGGTGATACCCATGGATTTGACGTTTTATGTTTGAGGATGAAGTATTGGTGGGGTGCCAGTGATCATAGGATTGAGTGCCCTAGATAGTGTGATGACTGAATGGGTGTCCGGGTATATCTGGTTATCGGATGATAACCTCTGGATTGAAGACCCTAGTTGCTCTATAGCAGTGTAATCGTAGGGTATCAGACGAAGGGATTATTCATGAGGAGTACAGACATGTTTAGCGGTTAGTGTGTGCCGTACCAGGAATAACGAAATTTGGAGGACCAAATTTTTATTAGTGGGGGAGAATGTAAAATACGGTGATTCGAAAATCCGGACCAGAAAATTTTTCGGGATTTAATATAAAAATAAATCTTAAAAGTAAGCACTGGTTTGATTTATGGCTAAAGTTAAGGGGTTAAGAGGATAAAATATCTAGCCCTAAAGGTTTGAGGGGTATTAGTTAAAAACCCTACCCTAATGGCATGATGGGAATTTCAGGAGTTGGAGGGACATTCATGCAAAAACACCATCCTTTATTTTTCTCTCCTCTTCGTTCGCCCGAAGCCAAAGCCGCCGACCCCTTTTATTCTTCTCCTCCGCGTGCCCTAGCCAACAACCCGATTGTTTCTTCTCTTCTCCTGTCGCTCGAACCATCCCTTCCGCTCAACGCCACCGACCGACTGCGTTTGTCTCCAGCGATTTAGGGCACCATCTCGTCGACGGAGTAGGGATTTGTGTTCTTCCCTCTTGAGCCGATCGACTCCTTGCAAGCCGATCGACCCTCATTGCTCTCCTCGAACCTAGGGTAGTTGCTGTCGATCCTCAGCGAGGAAAGCGGATCCGGAGATCGAAGAGGACTGCTGGAAGAGACGGAAATCATGTGAGAGCCCCGGGCTCGTCAGTCCTGCGTTGAATCGCATGCGCCGGCGCTTTTGGTAAGGATTTTGGTCCATCTATAGCAATAAGATTGAAGAGGGGTTTTCAAAGAAGCCGATTGTCAATAGGCTGACCCTGCCGTGAGCTCTGCCCTTCACCGGATCTGAGCAGGGGATTGTCGCCAGTGCAGCCAAGGTAAGTTCTGGGATTGAGTTGGGTTTAACAGAGAAGAAGATCTTTAATGGTATTTCCTTTTCGAGGTTGCAGATTTCATTAGCTCTGAATCTTGCTGCGATTGGATCCCAGAAGGCTTGTGAGCATGGGAGCATCTCAGGTAAGTTTTGATTGGTTTAGGGTTATTCCGAATGAATGGATATTGCTATTGTACTTTGATCAATAGGTGTTGTGAGGTGGTAAGGCTCCTACCGTGTATTACATGGGGAATTTATGCCATTTGGGAATTTCTGAACTTTGTGCAAACTCTTGTGGCTTAAGGGTAATTCTTTTTGAGGTGTTAGCTGTTATCGGCTTTGGATCGTCGGAAAATCTGAGGTAAGCTCAATTTGATTGAGGTTATTGAAATCAGAGTTTTTTTTTCTTGGATGTATGAAGTGGATTCTAGGTCAAGGTCATTGATGTATCAGTTTGATCCTTGTAGATATGCTTGGTGTGGTTAATTTGGTGTTGTGTCAACATAATATATTTGATGTTGTCGTGAGCAATCTTTAGTGTTAAATTAGACCAAGCCGTGATGGATTGGAATTGTGGTTTTGATGTGAGCCATTAGAAGCTAGCATTGATCAGTAGTATTTTGCTGGGTTTCGATACATTTTTTGTTTTGATGTCGAATCTGTGTTGAATTATGAATTGCTGTGGAATTTGAGTGGACTGGTTATTTCTGATCGGTGAGTAGGATCAAGATGGTCTTCGGTTGGAATTAGGTTCGGTTTGGATTGGGTACTAGTTTGATCCTAATTAATTAAGGAAGTTTGTTTAGCTAAGAATCATGTGTATTGTAGCTAAACCTATGTCCTTTAATACAGGGCGTTGATTGATTACCTGCGGATTATTGGACGGGAGGTTCTCTATTGATACGGACTTCACTTACTTGGAGGCGGGTACCCTTTGACTTATCTCTTTTGATATTGTCATGTGATTATGCATAGACTGTTATAGATAACAGTAAGATTATACGCTATCCCTGTTTATTATGCCTGTTCTGGATACTTGTTGTTCATCTCTGAGTTATTGTGCCTGTTCTGGATACATGTAGTTTATCCCTGAGTTATTATGCTGTTTGTTCCATACAGTCTCGGATATTGTCATATCGATATATATGCTTAGAGATAGTGGTGTATCTCCTGCCTTTGACCTTGAGAGATTGGTAGTTTTCCGGTCAGTATACCTTGTAAGTTACCTGTATTTCCTGTTATAGGATTTCAGACTGAGACTTAGTATACTGAGGACTTGGGAGGGAGGTATGTGTATCTATCATACACCATCTCTGCATTATTGCATGCTGACCCACGCGGACGTTGTGGACGATGTCCTGACTGGGTACAGGTTGTCACAGCTCCACCCACGCGGACATTATGGACAATCCTGACTGGGACTAGGGGGTGACACATGTCATTGCATCAGGGTGCTTTATATGTTTGGGGCATGCACCATCCTTGCATTGTTGCATGCTGACCCACGCGGACGTTGTGGACCATGTCCTGACTGGGTACAGTTTGTCACAGCTCTACCCACGCGGACGTCGTGGACGATATCCTGACTGGGACTAGGGGGTGACACATGTCATTGCACCATGTGCATATTTTGAATTGTGCATTGTTTGCTGCACTTATTTGCTGCACTTGTTTGACATCGCATATTCTGGAGACTTGCTAACTGAGCTTATATGTCTATTGGTTTTCCTCTGGTATTTCTTACCCCCTATACAGGTTAGATGGATTCAGGTATATATCTACTTCGGTATGTTCAGTACTAGTTTTTCCCTACTGTTGTTGTGAGACTGTAGTAGCTGAACTCTTATTGTTGGTATAACCTTCTATGCATATCTGTTGGGTATTCGCTGAGCTATGGACTCACCCCGTTGCCATATATGTTTATTTCAGGTTGATGTCTGCGAGGAGATCCCTAGTCGCCAGTCCCCAGCTCCAGCGGAGCTCTTTTTGATTTTGGCATTACGTTGCTTCGGTTATGGACCCTGTAGTATTTATTATGCTTCTGCTATTTTGTTTTGAACATGTATGCACATTTTATTTGATGGTATTGTACTTTTGAGTCCTATGTTGGACTTCGATTGGTTTTGGTTTTGTTCCTGCCCCCTGGCAGCTCAGGTGAGTTCAGATTTGGTTTTTCGATAGTTATAATCATATAACTGTTGTTTCTGCTTATATCTGAGGCCTGTGGCCCTTTAAACTGCGTGGTTGTGCAAATATATATTGCGTGGATTGTTATATAGATTGTATGTATGTGTAAATTGTCCGCCGGACAGGGGAGGTTTCGATGCCTACGTGTTTTACGGGATTTACGGTGTTTATCTGATACCGATTTATTTTTGGTATTTTTGGTATCAAGCCCAGGATGCGGGATACCATCGATTCGTGGATTTCTCGGAATTTAAATCTGACACTGAACTGGTAGGTGTCGGAGCTCGGGTTTGATGTTATTCATCCGAGTACATTACGGATTTTTAAAGCCGTGGTTGCGATGCGACGGCAATTTGGGACTTGGCAGCGACAGGACTTCTCCAGGCGGAAAAAGTTATATCTTTCTAATACTATCTTAGCTTTAATGCTCAGTATTAGATTTTGGATGGGTTAGATTATCCCAACTTGGTGGGATCGTATATTCATATTTGATGGATATATATTTGTAGACTCGGTTTAGTTGGATTGACATGTTGTCAATCTATCTTATTGGTGATCGTTCATGGGAGCGACTCGTTGGTACATTGCGGATAATACCTTGGAGTGGAGAATGTTAATTCTCTAGTGACATCGATTGTTGAATCGGAAAGCTAAGGTCGAATATGTCGGTAATTCGTTGGAGGTTAAAGATTTTGGTTTTTCAGGACCTTATAGGGTTTTGACCAGGGAGTGAAGGAATTGGACTGTGTTGTTGGAATACGAGTCGACGGTCGGTGTGACTCACTAGTTGCTACGCTAGTCTATGAGGGATTCTGACTTATAGGTTGAGTGCATATGGTTGGATAATCTCGATGGTGCATCGGGATATACGACTCACTAGGGTGCGGAGGATGTGGAGTTAGCTGTATCTTTACCTGTCAGTGAGATATTGGACATAAATCAGGAGGTCAAAGATGTCCATTGAATTTCGGTTATTATATCCCCATCGTGGATTATTAGTTCACCATATGATAAGGTTGTTATCACTGTGGACTTTCTCATTGGTATTTCAGAGGTGGATTGAGATTGACGAATCTCTATGATATGTTGTATTTTGAGGATTCTATTAGTGGACATGGGCCTACCGGATTGTAGCTTTGTGATGGATCATTGGGTGGATAAATGATCTTTCAGTGGTTGATTATTTAAGAAGTCTGTTATTGATAACAGCATATGGTACAACATGCTGGCACAATCTCTAAATTATATGATATCTTCTGATGGTCTATTTGAGAATATATATATACACATGTATATGACTTGTGATGCTTGGGAGGATGATATCTTGGGGATACTTGGGTGATACCCATGGATTTGACGTTTTATGTTTGAGGATCGAAGTATTGGTGGGGCGCCAGTGATCATAGGATTGAGTGCCCTAGATAGTGTGATGACTGAATGGGTGTCCGGGTATATCTGGTTATCGGATGATAACCTCTGGATTGAAGACCCTAGTTGCTCTATAGCAGTGTAATCGTAGGGTATCAGACGAAGGGATTATTCATGAGGAGTACAGACATGTTTAGCGGTTAGTGTGTGCCGTACCAGGAATAACGAAATTTGGAGGACCAAATTTTTATTAGTGGGGGAGAATGTAAAATACGGTGATTCGAAAATCCGGACCAGAAAATTTTTCGGGATTTAATATAAAAATAAATCTTAAAAGTAAGCACTGGTTTGATTTATGGCTAAAGTTAAGGGGTTAAGAGGATAAAATATCTAGCCCTAAAGGTTTGAGGGGTATTAGTTAAAAACCCTACCCTAATGGCATGATGGGAATTTCAGGAGTTGGAGGGACTTTCATGCAAAAACACCATCCTTTATTTTTCTCTCCTCTTCGTTCGCCCGAAGCCAAAGCCGCCGACCCCTTTTATTCTTCTCCTCCGCGTGCCCTAGCCAACAACCCGATTGTTTCTTCTCTTCTCCTGTCGCTCGAACCATCCCTTCCGCTCAACGCCACCGACCGACTGCGTTTGTCTCCAGCGATTTAGGGCACCATCTCGTCGACGGAGTAGGGATTTGTGTTCTTCCCTCTTGAGCCGATCGACTCCTTGCAAGCCGATCGACCCTCATTGCTCTCCTCGAACCTAGGGTAGTTGCTGTCGATCCTCAGCGAGGAAAGCGGATCCGGAGATCGAAGAGGACTGCTGGAAGAGACGGAAATCATGTGAGAGCCCCGGGCTCGTCAGTCCTGCGTTGAATCGCATGCGCCGGCGCTTTTGGTAAGGATTTTGGTCCATCTATAGCAATAAGATTGAAGAGGGGTTTTCAAAGAAGCCGATTGTCAATAGGCTGACCCTGCCGTGAGCTCTGCCCTTCACCGGATCTGAGCAGGGGATTGTCGCCAGTGCAGCCAAGGTAAGTTCTGGGATTGAGTTGGGTTTAACAGAGAAGAAGATCTTTAATGGTATTTCCTTTTCGAGGTTGCAGATTTCATTAGCTCTGAATCTTGCTGCGATTGGATCCCAGAAGACTTGTGAGCATGGGAGCATCTCAGGTAAGTTTGATTGGTTTAGGGTTATTCCGAATGAATGGATATTGCTATTGTACTTTGATCAATAGGTGTTGTGAGGTGGTAAGGCTCCTACCGTGTATTACATGGGGAATTTATGCCATTTGGGAATTTCTGAATTTTGTGCAAACTCTTGTGGCTTAAGGGTAATTCTTTTTGAGGTGTTAGCTGTTATCGGCTTTGGATCGTCGGAAAATCTGAGGTAAGCTCAATTTGATTGAGGTTATAGAAATCAGAGTTTTTTTTTTCTTAGATGTATGAAGTGGATTCTAGGTCAAGGTCATTGATGTATCAGTTTGATCCTTGTAGATATGCTTGGTGTGGTTAATTTGGTGTTGTGTCAACATAATATAATTGATGTTGTCGTGAGCAATCTTTAGTGTTAAATTAAACCAAGCCGTGATGGATTGGAATTGTGGTTTTGATGTGAGCCATTAGAAGCTAGCATTGATCAGTAGTATTTTGCTGGGTTTTGATACATTTTTTGTTTTGATGTCGAATCTGTGTTGAATTATGAATTGCTGTGGAATTTGAGTGGACTGGTTATTTCTGATCGGTGAGTAGGATCAAGATGGTCTTCGGTTGGAATTAGGTTCGGTTTGGATTGGGTACTAGTTTGATCCTAATTAATTAAGGAAGTTTGTTTAGCTAAGAATCATGTGTATTGTAGCTAAACCTATGTCCTTTAATACAGGGCGTTGATTGATTACCTGCGGATTATTGGACGGGAGGTTCTCTATTGATACGGACTTCACTTACTTGGAGGCGGGTACCCTTTGACTTATCTCTTTTGATATTGTCATGTGATTATGCATAGACTGTTATAGATAACAGTAAGATTATACGCTATCCCTGTTTATTATGCCTGTTCTGGATACTTGTTGTTCATCTCTGAGTTATTGTGCCTGTTCTGGATACATGTAGTTTATCCCTGAGTTATTATGCTGTTTGTTCCATACAGTCTCGGATATTGTCATATCGATATATATGCTTAGAGATAGTGGTGTATCTCCTGCCTTTGACCTTGAGAGATTGGTAGTTTTCCGGTCAGTATACCTTGTAAGTTACCTGTATTTCCTGTTATAGGATTTCAGACTGAGACTTAGTATACTGAGGACTTGGGAGGGAGGTATGTGTATCTATCATACACCATCTCTGCATTATTGCATGCTGACCCACGCGGACGTTGTGGACGATGTCCTGACTGGGTACAGGTTGTCACAGCTCCACCCACGCGGACATTATGGACAATCCTGACTGGGACTAGGGGGTGACACATGTCATTGCATCAGGGTGCTTTATATGTTTGGGGCATGCACCATCCTTGCATTGTTGCATGCTGACCCACGCGGACGTTGTGGACCATGTCCTGACTGGGTACAGTTTGTCACAGCTCTACCCACGCGGACGTCGTGGACGAATCCTGACTGGGACTAGGGGGTGACACATGTCATTGCACCATGTGCATATTTTGAATTGTGCATTGTTTGCTGCACTTATTTGCTGCACTTGTTTGACATCGCATATTCTGGAGACTTGCTAACTGAGCTTATATGTCTATTGGTTTTCCTCTGGTATTTCTTACCCCCTATACAGGTTAGATGGATTCAGGTATATATCTACTTCGGTATGTTCAGTTCTAGTTTTCCCTCTGTTGTTGTGAGACTGTATTAGCTGAACTCTTATTGTTGGTATAACCTTCTATGCATATCTGTTGGGTATTCGCTGAGCTATGGACTCACCCCGTTGCCATATATGTTTATTTCAGGTTGATGTCTGCGAGGAGATCCCTAGCGCCAGTCCCCAGCTCCAGCGGAGCTCTTTTTGATTTTCCGTTGTTTCTTTATGGACCCTGTAGTATTTATATGCTTCGCTATTTTGTTTTGAACATGTATGCACATTTTATTTGATGGTATTGTACTTTTGAGTCCTATGTTGGACTTCGATTGGTTTTGGTTTTGTTCCTGCCCCTGGCAGCTCAGGTGAGTTCGGATTTGGTTTTTCGATAGTTATAATCATATAACTGTTGTTTCTGCTTATATCTGAGGCCTGTGACCCTTTAAACTGCGTGGTTGTGCAAATATATATTGCGTGGATTGTTATATAGATTGTATGTATGTGTAAATTGTCCGCCGGACAGGGGAGGTGCTGTCCGATTTTATATTGGATCAGCGGCTCCTGGGTCTCGGGGCGTGACATATTTCATGACCTCTTCCCCCAGTCTTCTCATGAAGTTGCAGCTTAAGCTGCCATTATTTTTGTGTTGCGAAGGATAATTCTGTTTTCATATCTTTTCAGTTCGTCTGGATCATCTCTTTATTTGTTGAATTGCTTTTAGTATTTCAGCTATGGATCAGAGCTGAAACAAATTGTGACTCTTGTGTTTCTTGTCGCTGTTCATTCAATGTATTAGTTGTCCTTTTTCATGGTTATGAAGTTTCTGAGTTCCCAATTGAGTCATTCATCAAGTTTAGCTCTGGTAGAAACAATTCATGATGATTATTTAAGTTTTGTGTTAAATGTATCACCTTATTGGAATCATTAGAGATAAGTGTACCATGTCCCCGCGGTTGGTGCGATGGTGAATGGATATTTCAAGTAATAAGGGTTTGATTCCCACGCAACGCAAATAAAGACATGTGGCGTTTGAACCATTCGCAATGTTGGGTCATTTCTCGTGATTTATTCACGTTTCTTGAATTTATTCAGTGGTAAGTGAGAAAATTTTATAGGGCCGAGCCCACTAGTTCTAGATGAATGAAAGATAGAAAAATATTTGGACACACTTTAAAGAGATGAGTGTACTATTATGTTTATTTAAAATAAATGTTGTATTTAAAATACATGAACTTGGTTTTAAGGGGAAAAAAATAATAAATATAATAAATAAATTTAGATTCGTCAAATTAATCTCATCCGGTGGTATGGTATTAGAGCTAATACCATACAAACTAATTTAGCTAACGAGAATAACTGCTGATAATTACAATATCCATCATTTAAGAAATCTAGAAAAAAATAAAAGAGCTTTCTGTTTTTTTTTCCCCAAAAAAATGAGAAGGACGTCTCAAATTATGCAAATCATTAAAAGACCATTCTTTTGAAAAAGAAAAATCAAAATGACAGCTCACTAGAAAATTTGTTTGCCCCAGAATATCAAATATCTAACGATATTATAGGCTTTATAGCAGGTATCGGTAATTGTTATAATATATAAAAATTATCAAATATTTATTATAATATTATCTCTTACTTCCATGTAGAAGCTACTAAATAATTGTTATAATTATTTTAAAATGATTTTGATAAATTTAAAGTGATTTTAATATATTTTAAATAATTTAAATAGTTGCTATAATTATTTTAAAATGATTTTGATAAATTTTAAATAATTTTGACAAACTTAATAAAGAGTATTATAATATACTAGTGTTTAGAATTGAAGATTTAAAATTCAAGATTTAAAAGTTTAGAGTTTAAGTAACTGTGTAATAGCTTTTAATAGTTGTCATTGCTACATACAAATCACTATTATATCAATATTTTATCAACTTAGTCAAATTATTTAAACTTCATCAAAACTATTTTCAATTAATCAAAATCACTTTAAAATAGTTATAATTAAATCCTAAATGATAAACCAAAAATCCTAAACCCTAAGTCACTTGAAAATAATTATAATAATTACTGGTAGCTAGTGTAGCAATTATCGGTAGTTGTTATAACACTCTTATATAAGAGATATTCGGAAATAAAATTTCTAATGAAGTGCTTTTTGATTATTTTTTTAAAAAGAGATATCCTTTTCATTATTTACATAATTTGAAACACCATTTTATTTCTATTTTTTCTTTATTGGAATCAATTTTTTATTAATTATCAAAACAATATTTCACTGTATTTTTGTTACACAAATTCCTTTTATATATATATATGTATATATAGTGTAGCAGTTACAGTTTATAATTGCTATAGTATATTATTGACAGTCTTAACGAGGTAGACTGATAGTAAATATGTGGGTGTTATCATTTATACTATATTATTGACGTCTATGCATATCTTTATAAAAGATCATGATTCTGAAAAAAAAATTGTGCACATGTTTTAGTAGGTATTGATAGAGTTGTTAAACGTGGTAAAAGTTATGATTTGTAATTGTTATACACATGCTGTTCCATGTTGACTTGATTTGAATAGGATCTCACATGGGCACATCATATTATTGCAACTTTCATTAAATATATCTCATCTATGCACATACAACTGCGCAGATGAGTTCTTATTCAAATAAATTCAACATTAATTAATAACATCTTGTAACCATTATAAATCGTATAATATTATAAATTAATAACTGCTAATAACATGTGCATAGTTAGTATATTTTAGTAATTGTGAATCATAGTGCCTACCAGGAAGGTAATTCGATAATAAAAATGAGATAGGCTCATTTGACATTCCAGTAAAAAACACAGAGCAGTTTTTTCCCCTTAGATGGGTGGATGAGACGGCATCATTCATTATAGCTTTCCTTGTTTTTTCAACTTAATCATTATTTATTTATTTATTTTAATTGGTATCACATATCCCACTTACACCGTTTAATCTTGAAAATTATGGATCCGATTTTATATAGAAATTTTTCAGGATAAATCAAAAATACTCATAATGATAATTCATTTACTTAGTATTGAAAATTTGAGAAAACTCCCCAATCTCAAACTCATCTTTGCATACAGTCCCCATCCGAAAATTCCTTTGCATGCACTCCCTGATGAGATTGATAAGATAGTTTTGTGTGTTTTTTATCAATATAAAAGAGTAAAAATTCAATATATATTGTAAAGATTTAAGTATAAATTATTTGAGATTGAGTACTAATTTAAAAAATTTGAATATTATTTAAAAAAATTTGAGTACACATTGTTTCAGTATATAGTAAAAATTTCAGTATATATATTATAAAAATTTAAGTATGAATTGATTTAGATTGAGTATTATTTGAAGAAATTTGAGTATAAAATTTAAAAATTTGAGTACGTGAGGTTGCATCCACCACATCAAGATTTTCACATGAGGGATCATCGAAACTGTATACTCAAATTTTCTAAATTAGTACTCAATCTCAAATAATTTATACTCAAATTTTTATAATGTATACTGAGTTTTCACTCTTTTATACTCAATTCATCAGGGAGTGAATATAAAAAATTTATCAAATGGAGAGTGTATACAAAGACGAATTTGGAATTGGAGAGTTTTTTCCAATTAACCGTTCTTTCATTACAAGAAATATAACTGTTAATTCATCAAAGATGAAAGTCAAACGTAAAATATCTAAAAGAAAATATTATACCACTACGCCATTACCTCGGGGACTACCCATTAACCATGAACCTACAAAAGAAATAAGATTCAGAATTCACTATTATGGGGCAAAAATTAAAAGAATCAAGAGGGCATTATTAAATCGTTAAAGAAAATATCTACGGCTGACGTAACAGAGTGATTTTTTTTTAATTTTTTGTTTTTTTAATTTTTGATTGTGCTGATTAGATTTTATCTTTAAAATTTGATGATTGAATTATAATATTAAATATAAAAAAATTTAATTCGAAAAATTGATTGAGATTTATATGAAGTATCCACTACAAGAAGATTGAGGATTACCGACGGAAATTCATTCCGTTGGTATTTTCCTGACAGAATTTCAATTCCGTCGGAATATACTGACGAAATAAATTTTCCGTCGGTAACCGTCCGAAATTTCCGACAGACCAGGCCCTCCTTGGAAATTTCCGACGGAATGAAGCTTCTGTCGGAAATTTCCGACGGAAGTTAAGTTCCGTCGGAAGTGGAAATTTTTTTCGAAAAAATTTTGTATTTAATTTCCGACGGAAATGTTTTTCCGTCGGAAATTTCCGACGGAAAAGTTCTTCCGTCGGAAATTTCCTACGGGAAAACTTTTCCGTCGGAAAAGAAAAGTTTTACGAAAAAAATTTGTATTTGATTCCCGACGGAAGCCGTCTTCCGTCGGATATTCCCGACGGAAGAGAGCTTCCGTCGGAAATTCCCCGACGAAATTTTCGAAAAAAAATTGTATTTACTTTCCGACGGAACAGGTCTTCCGTCAGGAATTTCCGATGGAAGCTCTCTTCCGTCGGGAATTTCCGACGGAAGCTCTCTTCCGTCGGTAGAGTAAATTTTTTTTAAAAAATTTTGTATTTAATTTCCGACGGAACTTTTTCCGTCGGCACCACCCCTGGGGACTCGCCGGCGTGCCCCTGCGGCCAAGGGCCACGCCGGCCCCCTACCCTGGCTAGCAGATGGTTAGCCGGCGTGCCAATTGGCACTCCGGCAAGCCAATTTGGCGGTCGGGCAGCTCCGCAACCCCGGCAGGCCCAATTGGGCCTGCCGAAAGGCCAGCGACCCATTTTGACAGCTGCTTGGCCATTTGGGCTGGCGACCCATTGGGATGGTGTCGTGTCCGTTCGTATCTCGGGCGGTTGTTGTAGTAATTTGGCTTCCGGCTGGCCAAGTCGTTACCTTAATACTCCATTATTTGTTATTAATATTATTTTATTTGTATTTATATAGGTAACTGCAGTTGCTGCTTCCCTTCCAGACGTGCACTTGATTTAAGGTATATATTTTATTTTTAGTTTGGTTGCAATGCTTACATTATGTGTTAGATTGATCTTACTTAGATTTTTGTTATTAATTAAATTTATTTTTGTTATTATTATCTGGCGTAAATTAGTAATTTATTATAAATGTGTTGGTGCAGGAAGCACCATATCGAACCTGGTTTTGATATTGGCAAAGGATTCAAAGTTAAGTTTATTTGTGATCTAATGTTGTTCACTGAGTGTGCAGAAAAAGCCCTAGCGAAGGACTGCTAGGCACCTGGCGAAGGACTGCCAGTATCCAAGCCCTAGCGAAGAACTGCTAGGCAGCTGGCGAAGGACTGCCAGCAACCAAGCCCTAGCGAAGGACTGCTAGGCAACTGGCGAAGGACTGCCAGCATCCAAGCCCTAGCAAAGGACTGCTAGGCAACTGGCGAAGGACTGCCAGTATCCAAAACCCTAGCGAATGACTGCTAGGTAACTGGCGAAGGACTGCCAGTATCCAAAGCCCTAGCGAAGGACTGTTAGGCGCCGGGCGAAGGACAGCTTGGGACTAAAGCCCTAGCGAAGGAATGCTAGGCACCGGACGAAGGACAGCTCGGCATCCAAGCCCTGACAAAGGACCGTCAGGCAAAAGTCCAACCAAAGGAGCGGTTGGCATCAGGTACACTCTCCCGAGAGGAGTAGGTGAGGACGCGTTCCCCGTCGAGGGAACAGTAGGCGTCGGTTCGACCTAGGACTCCATTTTAGAGACCAAAGTCAGAACCAAGACAGCTAAGGCTGTATAAACAAATACTTTATTGCTTTATTGTGTTTTGGACTAACCCTGGATGCAGGACCAAAGGAAGGAGTGTCTGCAGCTCAGATAGCCTCAAAGGAATGAGGTAGTAGCTGAGTAGGGCGCCCGGAGTGTCCCGGGCGCCCCCAAGGTGCATACAAAACAAGTAAAGAGAAAAAGGGTTCGAATAGCTGCTGGGCCGGGCGCCCCGTGCTCCCGAGCGCTCGCGCTGGACCCGGGCGCCCCCAGCGTCCCGGGCGCCCCCATGCGCAACATCGAACCCGAACCCCTCGAAGCCAAGGAGATAGGACTTTGACCCGAGCGCTCCGGGCGCCCCGAGCGCTCCGGGCGCCCCGAGCGCTCCGGGCGCCCCGAGCGCTCCGGGCGCCCCGAGCGCTCCGGGCGCCCCGAGCGCTCCGGGCGCCCCGGTCAAAGCGGATCCAGAGGATAGACGCTGACCGAGAGCTCTGCGGATCAGAGGCCACGTGGGGGGCGCCCCCGACGTCCCGGGCGCCCCCAGGCCCTATATAAAGGGCCTTCGACCATGTCTTCAGAACAACTGTTCTCTCAACGCCCCAAAGATCTTCTACGCTCGTGCCTTACTCCGGAAACACTCCAACTCGAGCCAACGACGTCCCGCTGCCCCGAAAGAGTCAATCCACTCCGGACGTCGGTAACGAAGATCGAATTTTTTATTATTATTGTTAGTGCACTTACTTGTAATAAATTATTGTAAACTGATTTGCGCGTATATAGAATTGTCCAAAGTAAACGGTCAACGACCGTGGGCCTTGGAGTAGGAGTCGACACAGACTCCGAACCAAGTAAATCGACTGTGTCTTTGTGCTGTGATTGTTTTATTTTATTTCCGCTGCGTACGTGCTCTTTACGAAAATCCGAACGATTTCCGATATTCACCCCCCCTCTATCGGTTTTCTCGATCCAACAAAATGGTCTTACTTAGATTGATCTTACTAGTACGTGTTCTCACTGTTTATATACATTGATCTTACTTGTTATCTTGCTAGTTGTTACCTTGGTAGTTTATTTATGACATGTAATTAATATGAAATTTTGATATAGGTATAATTTAATTTTATTTGTTTGATATTCTCATCCTACAACTGAATTACTCTTTATTAGGCAAAAATGTATATGAACAAAGCTTGGATGTACAATCGATTAGATAAGGGATTTATCAGAGATGATTTTGTTTCTGAGCTGGAAACTTTTATAAACTTTGCTAAAAGTCATCCTGAATGTTTGAATGGTTCGGAATTACGATGTTCGTGTAATCACAAAAAATGCAGAAACAGAGCTTTTCGTGATGAGGACACTGTAAGAGTTCATATATGTAGAAATGGGTTTGTGCCAAATTATTATAATTGGTATTGTCATGGAAAACCTTATGTGTACGAACCAATTGGGCCTTCTGCTCATTCAACATCTGATATAAATGTTGTTGCACCTGATACAACAACTAATATTGGAATGCAAACAATGGTTGAGGATGCAATCAATGTTGTTCAATTTTCTCATGTAGATGATATACCAACACAAGAATATCAACAATTATCTGAAATGTTAAAGGCCAGTGAAAGAGAATTGTGGGAAGACATTCCTTCTGGTCATCGCAACTTTCAGCTACTGCAAGATTATTAAATTTGAAAGCAGAACATCATTTTTCAGAAAGATGCTACGATGATATATGTCAATTGATGTCTGAGTTGCTTCTTGTTGATAACATAATGACTGATAGCTTTTATAATACCAAAAAATTGGTCAACGGTTTAGGTTTGCCAGTTGAGAAGATAGATTGTTGTATCAATAACTGCATAATATTTTGGAATGAAGACAATGAACTGAGTGAATGTGAAATATGTTGTCATCCTCGTTATAAGCCTCTTACTCGCATACCCGAGAAGAAAAAGAAAAAAATTGCTTGGAAAGTAATGTATTATTTTCCATTGACTGCAAGACTTCAATGTTTATATGCATCTATTGCTACAGCTAGTCACATGATATGGCATCATGAGCATGTACACGATGGAGGTGTAATGTGTCATCCATGTAATTCCCCTGCCTGGAAACATCTTGATAGTGTGTTGTTTCCTTCATTTAATACGGAACCACGTAATGTGCGATTGGGACTTTCTGCAGATGAATTTCAACCATTTGGTCAATCAGGACAACAATATTCTTCTTGGCCAGTTATATTAACACCATATAATTTACCGCCATGGATGTGCATGAAAGATGAATTTATGTTCCTTACTATACTGATTCCTGGTCCAAACAATCCTAAAGAGAAGATAAATATCTTCCTCCAACCTTTGATTGCTGAGTTGACTGATTTATGGAATGTAGGGTCCTTGACCTTTGATGTTGCAACTAAAACTAATTTTACATTACATGCTGCATTATTATGGACAATCAGTGATTTTCCAGCATATTCGATGTTGTCAGGATGGAGTACATCGGGAAAATTAGCATGCCCACATTGCATGATGGACTCTGATACATTTTCATTACCTTGCAGTGGGAAAGTTTCTTGGTTCGATAACCACCGTAAATTTTTATCCATTGATCACTCATTTCGGCGAAATAAAAAAAAATTCCTAAAGAATGTAATAGTCAGCAAATCTCCTCCAGTCATTGCTTCAGGTGAAGATATTATTGAACAAATTGACAGTTATGGATTTCTTCCAGTTGCTCAACCTGGTGCAGATGACATAAACAAGTACATTGTCCGGATGTGCAAGTGTGGATGGAAGAAAAGGAGTATATTTTGGGAGCTACCCTATTGGAAGTATTTGCTAATTCGACATAATTTAGATGTTATGCATGTTGAAAAAAATGTCTTCGATAATATATTCAACACTGTGATGAACGTCCCTGGAAAAACTAAAGACACTGCAAAATCACGTGAAGAATTAAAAGAGCTAGTTAACAGACTAGAATTGCACCAGGATGAAACATCTAACAGATATCCAAAGGCTTGTTATACATTGGACAAAGATGGAAAGCAAGCATTATGTAGTTGGTTGAAAGAAATAAAATTTCCTGATGGGTATGCTTCTAATATGAGTAGATGCGTTGATATGAATAGATTAAAGATGTTCGGAATGAAAAGTCATGACTGTCATGTGTTTATGCAAAGACTTATTCCAATAGCTTTTCATGACTTACTTCCTCAGAATGTTTGGGAAACGCTCACAGAATTGAGTTTATTTTTTAAAGATCTGACATCAAGGTGTATTATGATGGATGATATATATGATTCGTCTAAAAACAGACATTCCTCTAATACTATGTAAACTAGAAAGAATTTTTCCTCCTAGCTTTTTTGATTCAATGGAACATTTGCCAGTCCATTTACCATACGAGGCTGAAATAGCTGGACCTGTTCAGTACAGATGGATGTATCCATTTGAACGATTTTTGAGGAAATTGAAACATAATGTTCGTAATAAAGCAAGGGTTGATGGGTCAATAAGTAATGCTTATCTTGTTGAAGAAGCATCCTCTTTTTGCTCATATTATTTTGCTGATCATGTAAAAACCAGACATCGCAAATGTCCAAGAAATTATGATGATGCTCGGCCGATCGACCCTTCGATGCTTTCTATTTTCAAGTATCCTGGCAAGGCAATTGGCGGAGCTTCATCTAGATGGTTAACTGAACAGGAATACCATGCTGTCAGGACATACATACTTCTAAACTGTAATGAGGTCAAACCATATATAAAGTAAGTTACCTTCTCTAATAAAATTTACATTCATTTGAAAATGTTAAAATGATCATTTTAAATTTTTTAATTATCTAATAAATTCTTTGGCAGCTTATATGAACAACAATTATATATGCAAAATTCAAATTTTGGTGCCAGTGAAATAGCAGCAAAGTTAGAGACAGAATTTACATTATGGTTCCAAATATATGTAAGTTACATCAATTTTAATTGAATAATTTTGAGTTTTAAGAAATATTATTCAATCTTCTAATTTATGTTAACATTATTTTCATAGGTGAAAGATCGTAGAATTTCAAATGTCGAAGATGATAGGATCTTGAATCTTGCATCAGGTCCTCTTCGTAAAATAATGGTTTACTCTGGTTACTATGTTAATGGCCTAAAATTCCATGTCAGACACCGAGAATCAAACAGGTTAACCTACAATTCTGGTATATGCGTCAAAGGATCTATGGAGAATAGTAACATTGAGTTCGATTATTATGGAATACTCGACGAAATCATAGAGGTTGAATACCCTGCATTACCTTTAAAAAGGTGTGTGTTGTTCAAATGTGCATGGTACGATCCGACTCCAAGAACAGGTACTCGAATACATCCAAATTATAATTTAGTTAAGGTGCATGGGAACAAAAGGTTTAATAAGTTTGAACCTTTTATTTTTGGAGTACAAGCGGGTCAAGTTTTCTATCTTGAATACCCTACGAGGAGACACTACAAGAATTTTTGCAATCAACAACGCCCAATCGACAACGTTTTTTAAAAAAAAACGTTGTCTTTTTTTGTTTTACAACGTTTTTAGTGAAAATCGTTGTCTATGTGTTTTACTTTTTAATAACGACAACGTTTTATAATGATGCGATGTGCTTAGTGTTGTGGTTTCGGATGAAAGACAACGCTGTTACAAAAGCGTTTTGTAAAAGCGTTGTCGTATTTCCCGCTAAAATAAAAAACACATCCCCTCCCTCCACCTCGCTCATTGCCAACCCTCGGCGGCTCGCGAAAAATCTCTCCGCGCTTCTTTTCTCCGCGAAATATCTCCCTCCACCTCCCTCCACCTCCCCCTCCCTCATTGCCACCTCCCTCGTCCTCTCCTCTCCACGAAATCGACATTGTGTACGATCTGGTGAACATACATCTTCTCCTAGCTCACCACCAAGAAGTATCCTCCACGAGCTCTTCGTCCGTCGAGTGGAAACTGAACCCCAGCGGCAGCATCACGACGCTCGCCACTACCCTCTCCATCTCTCTCTCTCGCAGTCGCCGACGTTCTGACTCTGTGGCGGTCAGATTTCAAGCTTCTGCTGGTGACGCTCGGGGAGAAGGGGGTTGCAAATTACTACACCAAGGTACATCCTCCTCGAATCACACTTCTCTCTTACCGCTTTGGGAGTAAGATCGATAGATTCTAAAACCCTAGGCATTTTCCAGTTTAGGGTTTCCGAAATCCTTAAGGGTTTTTGAAATGGAATGTAACCCTTCGTAATCCTTAAGGGTTACGAAGTTGGCATTCGTGATTCGTCAACGCCGGTCTCGGAGAACAGCGAGAGATCCCGATCTGTTCCTCGTCGGCTTCACTTCCAGATCGATCCGTCGGAGGTGGACGGGGAGGAGTTGGGTTGGCGGAGGTCAAAAGGGGGGAAAGATGGCTTTCAATTTCACCGGCACGATTCAGAAATGCAAGGCCTGCGACAAGACTGTCTACCTCATGGATCAGCTCACCGCCGACGGAATCGTCTTCCATAAGTCGTGCTTTAAGTGCAATCACTGCAAAGGAACCCTCACGGTATCGTCGTTCGCCTCTCTCTGTCTCCTCCCTTTTGGGCTTTTATGTTGTTATTTGGGGATTCCACTTTGTTTGTAATCATCTATTTTCGTTGGAAGTAGCGAGTTTGAGTAAGATGTGGTCGTCCGATGCGTTCCGAATAACTTGGAACGTCGGGATTCCTGGTCAATGATCGATGCTGTAGATCTGATATTCGAGCTAGTTTTGTAGAGTAACTAAATATTCTGTCTTCGGATCATGATAAAAGCAGAAATTTTGTCTCCATATTCTGTTACTCATGTTATGCAATCCAATAGTTGATTCCTTTGTAAATCCGTTGCTACAAAATGCAGTTTTGCCTACGGTCTTTCTTTGTGTTGGAAACTTAGTAGGACTAAATTGCTGTAGGTAGTCTCCTCAGCAAAATATATATCAAGTTTGAGTAAATCTAGAATGATTCATTGCTTGATGGCATATAGTGAGCAAGATTACTATTCAAGTGAGAGCAGATTGCTGAGTGCCTGGGCTGTAAATTTTTTACATCAGCATTCTCAAAACGATCGCAATATGAATCAATTCAAGTTATGTATCGCTGCTTAATTTAGAACTCTAAAGACAAAAGGCGAGTTGTTCCTCAGAACCTGTTTCTAGCTTATGCTACTAATTAGAAATTGTAGCTCGACAGGATCATCTGCAACCGCTTCAAGGTAGGTGCTACTGATGATGGGAAGGTTGCCAACGTTTTGGCTCTATTGGGTTTCAGCTTTCTTAGTTTTGATATAATATTGCTACGCATGATCATTAACCACTTTCAGTTGAGTAAGTTAAATCACGTTCTGAGAAATTTCATTTTTTTTTGTTGAAAGCGGTAGGGAATTGCATAAACAATGATTTAGCATTCAGAAGAGTTTTTCTGCTCTTCATCTTTTGTTTGTTTCATCTTCCTATGAAAACATTAGTAAATGTTGAAAAAAATGATGATTTATTTGTTTGAATATTACTACAGTTATTGCTGAGGTACTTTACAGTTATGAAATTTGGGCAGAATAGGATAGTAGTGCTTCTAATTACTTATCCATTCTCCTCAGCTAAGTACATATTCATCGATGGAAGGTGTTTTGTATTGCAAGCCTCACTTTGAACAACTCTTCAAGGAATCTGGCAACTTCAACGAGAATTTTCAATCACGTGAGTCTTCATAACCAGTTAGAAATAATTTGATCTTTCTCATAATACCTTAACTGCTGTTTATTTAACTTTCCTTATTTTTCAGCTGCAAAATCTACTGATAAAGCTCCAGAACTGGTTAGTAAAGATTTAACTATTAATTTCTTCATTGTTTAGTTTCAAACCACTCATCCTTTGTTGTATAATCTAGTAACATTTCAAATACCATTGTGCCTTTCAAATAGCGTTTCCATAAGGGTAGTCATCTTTCTATAACATCCCTAGCTATGATTTTTTTCCTTCTAAAATGACAAAAAGTGTTGTGAGGTGATTTCCGAAACAATTTATTGTGAAGATGAGAAAATTATCTGATGTTTATCTTGAAACACCCAAGTTGAATATTTCAAATTTAGGTATGAAAAAATATTTTTTATTGTCCAAAATTTTGCCTATATTCTTTATCATATTCCTCAATGCAAATTAATTTGTCAATTAGCTCGTACTATAAAAAGTTTAACACTTTTTTATTTTCTTTGAGGCACTTCTACTTGAACATCTGAGTGGTTCTAGGTGTCTAAATTATATATATACACCCTAAATTTTCCTGTTTTTGCAATACAAGTTAATTTGATATTAACTTGGGTCATGAAAATAATAACATTACATGCTTCCAAATTTTTTTTAAAAAAAATGTAGTTTTAGTGCCTAAATCTTGTGGCAAGTTGATTTGTAACTTGTGACATTGTCGGAGAGAATAAAAAATAGTGTGTCTTAGTTTTTTTTAAAAAAAAAATCATATGAGTACATTTTGGTAAATAGGTTGTCTGATAAAGTACTCCATTTCAGATCAATTCATAACGTGTCTGTCATATCTTCTATTCAGACGAGATCTGCTAGCAAAGCTGCCAGTATGTTTTCAGGAACACAGGAGAAATGTGCTGCATGTGGCAAAACAGCATATCCTCTGGAAAAGGTAGGTCCAAAGTATATTTATCTTTTTTTTTTACTTTGTTTTATTCTTTAATTAAGCATCACGCCTAATCTAAATGATGGCAATATTCTGTCAATCTGTTTTTTTCTCCTTTATTTGTCATATACTAATATCAAAATCTTCATGAATTACCTTGTTGATGTGTTCCTTGTGCATTTGGTTTAATGAGGGTAAGTGATTTAGAGAATGAAACAGATATAGAATACACTATGATAAAGTATTTACTTTGATCCCTGGATTGGAATAAATGTGAAATAACTATTGTTATATTTGGTTCATAATGATATTATCAAGAATAGAGTAGATTTAATTTTATATTTGTATGTAAAATATTTTGTTTGACTCATCTAACTCTCACGGTCTACTTCATCCTGTCTGACTTGTCCAACTGTCCATCTATCTTGCGCAACTGGTTTGATGGTCATCGGTCCATCCTCCTGCTCTAGTTGACCTCTCCTATGGTCTGGTTTGCCTAGCACAACCAATCCAGCTACTCCCCTAGATCTGCTTAACTAACAGTTAATCTTGGAATAAGCTTAGGAGTAACTATTTACTATCAATAGTAAGTTACATAATTCCATGGGAATTGTTGTTCCAAATTCATTTTTGTAGCTAAATATGCAAATATCTATTACACGAGAATTCATAATGAATTGAATGGCAATTCATAATTTCATAGGAATACTTAGCAATTTCTCATAGTTTATAAGAAATCATCTGCCAATGATTTCTCATAGTCTATTTGGTCACTGTACTAGTGAATTTTTTGGTTTTATTATGCTTCTTTTTTTATTGGATTATTTGAAGCTTCTTTTTCACTTTAAATTTGGCATCATCAACTCTTGCATCTGAATTGTTTGCAGAATTCATATGCATTCTTATTTAAGATCCGTGCTTACTTTGGATTTGTTCATATGCAGAATTCATATATCGACCGGAGTTTCTTGTCTAATGGTCTCAATATTTGTTGGACTACATTATCATCTCGTATATGCTATATGATGCTTCTACATTATCATCTCGTATACACTATATGATGCTTCTTTAGTTTTGGTAACCTGTGTTCTGACTCTTCTGAGCCTCTTAGGCTCTTTCTTTTTTCCAGATGCAGTTTCTTGATTAACGATACTCTCCCTGTTGTTTGAAGTTCTCTTAAGTTAGTTATTTTTAAAATTGTTGATTTTTTTCATGTCAATTTCCAGAGTAAGCTTTGCTTTTCCAGTTCAGCAAGTGGTACAGTTGTTGAAGGAGACAACAAAACAGAAGAAAAGTAAGTCCTTGAAGATTTGACATTTTTTTTTCATTTTTTTTTAACTCTTTGAACTTTGCAAATGGTTCATGGTTGATAATTGTTTTCTCGTTTTCTCTGTGAAAGTCAGCTATTCAGAATCAGACCCTTTATAATATTTAAAATCCATGTTTTTCTTGTTGAGTTCTTGGAACTAATGTTGAGACCAAATATTCAGTGTATTTTTTTAATCTGTAATTTTTATCAATTTTCTTTTTAACAAGTCAAAACTATTGATCCAATGCCAATGATTCTTCCTTAGGACCCACGATGGTTTTGTGAATGCATCTTAATAATTTAACTTGCACATAATTGTAGCTCCGGCCTCTCAAACTGTTTCATTCTTGACAAAATCTTCTCTTCTTTGGTGAACAGGACATCAGAACATGGAATTTCTGGTAGGGAACCTTCTGAAACTCATTTTCTTTCCTTGTTTGATTGTGTCATTTAGTTCTAATACATCAAATGTTTGCTACTTTGCTTTAAGCTGTCATTTAGTTCTAATACATCAAATGTTTTATTTTTAATAAAGAGGTGACACTTTTGTCACATAACATTACTGTGCCTTTGTAGGTGGTTTTTAGAACACTGTTAGCTTCCTTGGTGCCTATAGTTGGTTTCAACGCAGTGATGACATCTGAGCATTTTGCTTCGTTTTTGGTTTGCCATTCAATATCAAATCTCATGACATACTATTTTTCTATGCTTTATGAGAGTTATATGACTTAAGGACCAAAATTTGTTGGCACTTGCTTCATTCTGCATGATATATGACTGATATTAAGTTCCCTTAAGAAATTGCTACTATTTAGTATGAATAATTTCAATCTACATTCTAACAGTACCATGTTTACATAACATAATCTATAATCTTATTTAAGTAACTTGCTACTTTACTGAGAGCCATGTTGCAACTTGATGATGATGAGGTGCGAGTTTCTGCAACAAAAGTCATGGGAATCATGTCTCAGGTACAACATCTTTTATGTGATTGATTTTTGGGATTTGTGTCTATTGCAAGACAGTGGTCTGAAGTTGATTACCATATTTGGTCTAGCTGTGAAATGATAGATGAATCTACTATTAGAGAAATACTTACAACAACTTGCTACAAATGCTTCTGCTTCGTTTTAGTTTCTTTAAGATGCTTTATGAGATTTTTTTTATACTTTTGTTTTATTTTGCATTGAGGCACTGATGTACAATCTTATTTATTCTCAGTACATGGAAGATAATGAGTTCTAGGATCTGCTACAAGTACTTATGGATATGACTGAATCTGCAACCTAGTTCATTAGACATAGATCTTTTCAGTTAAAGAACGGGAGTGGCCTAGTAAGACTTGCCGTTGAGCGTTGTGCTCTGCATATTTTTCAGTTAACAAAAGGTCAGTATTACATTGATTCTGTTTATCATAATCTCTAATAGTTCATCTAGGTATGCTTTATATTCATGCATATTGGAATTACTATCTTGAAATGTACTAAAAGATCCAAAATCCGAAAATTGTTGTTTCCAGATTCTAGTAGTTGTGAATTTTTATTCGGGACAGTGGACAGGTTCTTTTGGTCTTCTGTTTTCCCATGGTATGTTTGACAGTTAGAACATAAGTAGTTGAAGTCACCACTTTCCATTTGCTTTGAACTGTCAAAAATCTATTATTTAGAATCACATGAAACTCAGTAACTCACCATCTATATGATGAGTTGTTGGTTGAAGAGAATTAAATCAAAGAAAGCAACTTTATCGTGTCATATAGGAATTGCACGGGATTTTTAAATTTGTTTGTTCTAATCTTGATTTAAGTGAGACCATCTGCTTTTTAAATTTGTTGTTCTAATCTCGATTTACAATCTGTATCACTGTATCTTTACATTGTGCTTAATCAACGTCACTCTAGTTCATAATGTTTTATTAGTGGAGCTCCATTAGTCCTTTAAAATGCATTCCAATCTGATAAGCAGCTTCAGCCACTGAGAATTCTTGAAGTTCCATTAATAGTCAGAAATAGATTCTGCATGTAAATATGGAGCTGCTGATGTTTAAGCCATTTCATTCGGCGTTTTGTTCTCAGATCCTTGGGCCTGAGAGTGGTTGGCAGCCAATTTCGTTGACAGGTGTCATTGCTGCTACGGCTGTGAAGAAAGCTTACCGGAAAGCTACACTCTATGTTCATCCGGATAAATTACAACAAAGAGGTGCTAGCATTCGCCAAAAGTACATTTATGAGAAGGTTTTTGATCTTCTCAAGGCAAGTCCTCCAGTTGTCTTAGTTTGCCTGTGTATGACACAGGAATAAAATCGAAAATGCATAACCATGTGACAGTAAATAGTTTCTAAAGTGATTTCTATATTGTCTTGTCAGCAACAGTGGGAGATTAATACTAGTTCTTAGCATTAGAAAATCAAACTTGTACAAGTTGTTGTTCGTAAATTAGTACTAGTTAATAGGTTAGAAACTATATCATAAACGTTGGATCCATAAGTCAGTTTTGCTCCTTACATCTGCCTTATTTATATTGTACAAACTAATCACCATTTTCTAATGATGCAGGACGCGTGGAACAAATTCAACTCAGAAGAGCGATAAACATGAAGAATGCATATACACTGTAGTGTAGTCTTCACCCTCGAACCTTTCATTTGTAGTGCATAAATGCGTTTTAGATTCCAAATTAGCATGCTCAGTTCTGTATTTATTTCACTGAACATTCTTTTGCATATGTAAATTTGGAAAATTCTTCCCAATTTATTATTTTGCATGAAGAATGCATTCTTTTGCATATGTATATACATGAAGAATGCATTCTTTTGCATAAATGCGTTTTAGCGATAAACATGAAGAATGCATTCTTTTGCATATGTATATAATCTCTTATCCCAATTTATTATTTTTATGCAGTGTTAAAGCAGATCGAGTTAACAAGCAGCCCCAAAGAACAACTTGTGAATGATGAAGTTTTATAGAACTTGTGAATTGAGATATTTTTTGTATTTAATATGGAATACAAATACTTTTGTAAATAATGCACTGTATTATAAGTGAATTTTGTAAACTATTATCAGTGTAAATTGTGAATATTATCAATTGTGAATAAAAATGCTTGTAAATTGTGAATATTGTAAATTGTGAATATTATCAATTGTGAATAAAAATGTTTATAAATTGTGAATATTATAAATTGTGAAAAACACTGCCTATTAAAAAGACAACGTTTTTTAAGTAACAATACACAACACGATTTTTGCGTTGTCTTTGTGCCAAACCACAACGCTTTTTCCGCGTTGTCTTTGATACCCGACTTTTAACAACAGCGTCAATAACAACGCTTTTTAAAAACCAATAGACAACGCGAAAAAAGCGTTATCTTTGCTCCAAACGACAACGCGAAAAAAGCGTTGTCGTAGATATACTTTCTACAACGGCTTCATCAACATCGCTTTTTAAGCATTAACGACAACGCGGAAAAAGCGTTGTTGTTTAACTTTTTTCTTGTAGTGAGACGAAGATCTAGTCAATGGATGTCTGTGTGTCGAATGAAGGCTCGGTCAACTATAGAAATGTCGAACACCATCACTTCACTAAATCAAGATGCAATGCAAAATGATTATGTAGAGAGATATTCAGTTGATTCTCAACTCCAGTCTACATCCCAATTACTTGTAGATATTAATGTTACCTACAAGGATATAGATGATGGAGATATGTCTAGCAATGATGAAAATGTTGAACTAATAGAGTCTAGTGATGAATATTTAGAAGATGATACTATTGATTAATGTGCTCTTACAGATAAAACTGGATAGAATATTTTTTGGTTTATCATGTAAGTTATGTATTCATTTTATCTCTTATTTATATGATCATGTCTACAATCTTTATAATGATCTATAGTAATTTTTGTGTGCAGATACTATTATGGCACAGCAGCAGGACGAGCATCAGCCAGGTCAGCAGCCAGTTCTACTCCGTGGCTACAAGACTCTTAAAATCGTTGAAGACTCGTAAGTAATTGTTAAATACCGAATTTTATGGGGTTGAAAAGGTGAATTTTGAAAATAGGGACCTAGTTGGAATTTACTGAAGTTGATGGGTTTATTTGCAAAAAGCCAGAGTCAAGTTATAAACTCTCTAAAGCCCTAACTTCCCCTAACTTCCCTCATCTCACCCGAAACTCCTCTCCTCTGCGCCAACTCCCCTGTGCGAAACCGAAGCCGCCCGACGCCGCAACCCTAGCCGGCACCGTTGCTTTCTTCCCTTCTCCTTCTTCTTCTTCGGCGCACACGAGCAGAGCACCCCGGCCTCGCGCGAAGCCCTAGCCGTCGCCTCTTCCTCGCGACAGCCACCGTCGAACCCTAGCCGACGCCCGACGCCGCAGCGAGGGACACCGTCGAACCTACCTTATTCCTCTTCACTCTGATTCTCATCTGCGTTGATTTCCCCTCTTCGGAAAGCCTCTGCGACTGTTAGGTTGGGCGCCGACGCAGTTAAGTCGAGGTAAGGTACCGTAAGTTATTGGTGGCAAATTTCAATCATGTGTGGAGTAGTTTCTAGCAAAAATAAATTGTGTAGTTTCAATTATTACTCTGTTCTTCATTCCTTGCCGTGGCATTTGGAATGGGTGGGTTTGATCAGAGTCATCAATGGAGAATTTCGCTTACCATGAGCACTAATTTTTTGGGTGTTGTAATATTCTGTGTTAAAAACCTAGAATTTGTATTGAAGTGTTAGTGGTGGTGTTTCAGTTTAAGGAGAACAGTTCAAATTTATATACTTTATTGAAGTGAGTCTTATGCGTAAGCATTACAATTTTGGTAACTACAGATTCAGGCTATAATAGTTGTTGTGTATTGTACTTTTTTATTGTAACGACACGGTCCATCAACCCATTGGCGGCCAAATCAACATTTGGCGGCCCAATAACTTGGCCCGTAGGCCCAACAACCTGGCCCGTAGGCCCAACAACCTGGCCCGTAGGCCCAACAACCTGGCGGCCAAATCAACATTTGGCGGCCCAACTATGTCGTCGACCAACAACCGATGTCGACGACTAACAACCGTGTCGTTACTCACTAGGACTTCCCACCCCTGGCCAGTGGATTTTTGCCTTTCTCAGGATTCGAACTCTAGACCTCCAGGATAAGTACTAGCTCAATTGGTATCAGGATTCATAAACTCTAGTACTTATCCTGGAGGTCTAGAGTTCGAATCCTGAGAAAGGCAAAAATCCACTGGCCAGGGGTGGGAAGTCCTAGTGAGTAACGACACGGTTGTTAGTCGTCGACATCGGTTGTTGGTCGACGACATAGTTGGGCCGCCAAATGTTGATTTAGCCGCCAGGTTGTTGGGCCTACGGGCCAGGTTGTTGGGCCTACGGGCCAAGTTGTTGGGCCGCCAAATGTTGATTTGGCCGCCAATGTTGATTTGGCCGCCAATGGGTTGAGGGACCGTGTCGTTACAATAAAAAGGCAAAAATCCACTGGCCACTATTTGGAGGGTGAGCGCGGGCGTGGTAGCAGCCAGGGATCCGTTCTCGTACTGAGCCACGAGGAGATGAGAGCTTGACTCCCCCATTGCTTGGGGTCGGAGCGGAGTCTCCACCAAAATAGCTCAGCCACATGCGGCTGGCATCACCACAATAGAAGCATAGACAGTTCTAGGATTTAATGAAGTTATGATATGCAATCTTATCTTATGTCAGTTTGCCATTCTTATTAGTATCTCAATACAAACAACTTTCACTAGATAGAATATCTTTCCATTAAAAAAAACAAAACATGAAAAATACTTTCATGCTAGTAGTTTCTTATTTAGTTTGACATTTATAAACATGATAAGAATAACTACTTGCATATGCATTACTTGCATATGCATTACTTGCATGTTAATGTCTATCATTATTCATTTATTCATCACATTACTTTTTTTTTTTATATACTTTATAAAAATCATCACTTGACAATATTTTAGAATTGACATAATAACAGGAAGCACACCAACTCCTACAAATTACATGAACGATAGAGATTTTTTTTTTTAAGGGTGAGAATCATAAACCCACTACCCTAATATGTGGAAGATGAATTTAATTCATGGGAACCAGAACATAACATCCAAAGGATTTAAAATAATCACATAAACCTAGGAATAGCATACAAATTTGCCAACAATCACCTTATCTTGTTTTTAAAGAGGATTCGACCTATAGGCCTTTGACGTGTTAAGATGAATGCAATTAGTTTTGATACACAATCAAACCCCAAACATTTTTTTTTTTATGTTTGTTTTATCTTGCTTGAAACCATATATTGGATTTTAAGTTTGCATATCCTAATCTCCTAAACAACTTAACCTCCACGTAAACTTTAGAAAATTGCATATTCATGACTATAAAGCATGTTTAACAAAGGTTGTCATAACATTTTCTGGATTGGTTGAAAAGTTCAAACAATTCTGCATGTCCACCTTGCCAAGCACTATTTTGCTGAACTGCTAATTCTGGTCACCGATTCAAACATCGTCTTTAGAAAAAAAATTAGGCTACTCGTTTACCTGGGTGAGAATCCTGAGCACTCATCCAAGCAAACCCCTATTTCTCCTGTCAAGCCTATTCCATTTAAAGAAAGCTCCTCCCATGGACCAAACTCAACTCTGCTTCCAAGAGGCCAAGACCAGTTCTTGATTTCATGCCTCTTCCTACCAACCACCCTATTGAAATTGTACCACTCACAGTTGCCTTGTTCCTAGAACATCTGTCCTATCCAGTGGGTGCCAGAAATGAAATCCCTCTAGGCCTCTCAAGAGAACCAAGATTTTACAAAATATAGGCATGGCCTCAATTTGCCTGTATCTTCACCAATAGCTCCAAAGACTGAAGGCTCTGGTACTGAGTCCGCTCAGGATGAGACAGACCATCTTCACCTATGGGTTATGGGCCCATCACACTTCCGCTGCGCCACTCTGATAAATACTAGTGATACCCCCTGTTTCGATCGAAAACATATAGTTGTCGACAAACTCGATCCTAACTTTCTGACTCAACGGTTAGTGCTACTAGACATTCTCCATTCCTAGACCGATTGTTGATTGGTCGTGCCTCTATGATCGACCAAATCGTGAATGTAACGAATGAATTACATGTCATCAAGGTAAAACCAAGTCCATAATACTGACTCCTTCGGTATGAAATAGGTATACAATTTCAATAAACTAGTAAATATCTAACCAACCCTATATCAGATAAATAATACTAAAAGTAGGAAGATTTCACAGAGATATACCTCTTGTCGCCTGGAGAAATCCGTTGCCGCCAAGTCCCAACACAACCATAACCAGAACATGACTCCGAAAAATAAATCCGTAAAATACAGATAGACCTCGTAAAACAAAACAATTTCGTAAACCCACAGACACCCAAAACATCACAAACTTCCCATAGATCCCAAAGAAACTCGCAAACCTTGCTCTGATAACCAGCCGCATGTGGCTAAGCTATTCGGACAGCACCAAAAATAATTAACTGATAGAATGTCAACAAAATATGAAAATAATCGAGAGCATAAAAGAAACAAACAGATAGAGTCCTAGAACATCCAAAGGTTGCATGAGAAACTTAAATTTGCCGCAAGAATTTTAAAGCTTCTGTGAAGTCGTGTTGAAATTGTCAACAAAATATGAGTATTGAAATATTTATAAAGACTTGTTGCAACTTTAAAGTTATATGAGTAATAAAGTATTAATAAGGCTAGTTGGGACTCTCAAATTCTGTGGGAACTCCACAAGGTGTGTGATATCTTTCAAAGCGAGTGGAGTTTTCAAGGTTTATATAACCTGTCTTGAATTTTTTTTTTTTTTATTGTAACGACACGGTCCCTCAACCCATTGGCGGCCAAATCAACATTTAGCGGCCCAACAACTTGGCCCGTAGGCCCAACAACCTGGCCCATAGGCCCAACAACCTGGCCCGTAGGCCCAACAACCTGGCGGCCAAATCAACATTTGGCGGCCCAACTATGTCGTCGACTAACAACCGATGTCGACGACTAACAACCGTGTCGTTACTCACTAGGACTTCCCACCCTACAGCTCAATTGGTATCAGGATTCATAAACTCTAGTACTTATCCTGGAGGTCTAGAGTTCGAATCCTGAGAAAGGCAAAAATCCACTGGCCAGGGGTGGGAAGTCCTAGTGAGTAACGACACGGTTGTTAGTCGTCGACATCGGTTGTTGGTCGACGACATAGTTGGGCCGCCAAATGTTGATTTGGCCGCCAGATTGTTGGGCCTACGGGCCAGGTTGTTGGGCCTACGGGCCAAGTTGTTGGGCCGCCAAATGTTGATTTGGCCGCCAATGGGTTGAGGGACCGTGTCGTTACAATAAAAAGGCGCCTTTTTATTGTAACGACACGGTCCCTCAACCCATTGGCGGCCAAATCAACATTTGGCGGCCCAACAACTTGGCCCGTAGGCCCAACAACCTGGCCCGTAGGCCCAACAATCTGGCGGCCAAATCAACATTTGGCGGCCCAACTATGTCGTCGACCAACAACCGATGTCGACGACTAACAACCGTGTCGTTACTCACTAGGACTTCCCACCCCTGGCCAGTGGATTTTTGCCTTTCTCAGGATTCGAACTCTAGACCTCCAGGATAAGTACTAGAGTTTATGAGTCCTGATACCAATTGAGCTACAATGTTAAATCCTGAAATTTTAAAGGGCTTAGTTGTAAATTTTAAAGGGCTTAGTTGTAATTTTCCAAACCTGTTGGGCTTATTTGCAAAATTGCCGCAAATCAGTTATAAAACTCCTAAAACCCAATCGTGCCCTAATATCACCGAACCCCCTCTCCTCTGCCGACGCCGACGACGCAAGAGCGGTTTTGCCTCGAAGTCAAGTAGTTCCTTCTCGCCGGCGCCTTCTTTCGCCACAACCACTCGCCGCAGGTCTTTCCCGACACCGTCGCCTCTTTCCGACGCCAACGCCGCTTCTCCTTCTTCTTCTTCTTCGTCTTCGTTGGCACACGGGAAGGAGAAGCCAAGTGTCGATCTTCTTCTGTCGCATTTCCCCCCCGCTCCACGTCTCTCTTTTGGTGCGAGCGACGCCAACCGAGGGCCAGGGATCCTATATCCTACCGCGATCCTTGCTGGGCTAGGACCATATTTTCGGACTCGTTCGGTTGATCGTGGGAGACTCTCTTTTCGTTTACGTTCTACAAATAAGGCGGGTATTTCTCCTTTGTACNATAGAAGGTTCTATTCAATCTTGCCAAGGTAACAATCAATTGGGCAGTCGACTTATAACTGGATTATGCAAATCCAAACCATCAACAAAATGAGTTATTCTATCAGACAGATTCAATTAGCTGATAATTATAAGCAGTCGATTGAGTAGTCGACTCATACGCTGATCCTGTTGACAAGCGAAGATCGGCTCCCACTCGGATGACTCGGTAAGACCAAGACGACCCGGTCTGCTGTAGCACTGGGGGTCGAATTCGGGCTCGAATGAAGACAAGGCTCAAGTCACTCGGCTCGGACCAAAACGAAGCTCACAAAGTGGTGGTGTGGTTGCAAAATGGCAGCAAAAAATCCCCCGTTGTGGAGCACAAAGGGGGGTTTATATAGGAGGAGGAAAACACTCTGCTATGTCAGAGCCGTCCTATCTCATTAAGGAATGATCAATTGATAAATCATACTAGTGACAGCTGTATTAATGCTGTGAGACTGCCACAACCGCCTGACACCCTGTATAAACTGTCTCTTCGGCTCCTCATTAACTCTTGGCGACTCTGTCAGGTGATGATTATGTCGAGGGGCTGCCACCTCATTACTGACGAGAACGAGCTATAATTGTTCAATCGATCCCAAATGCCTGACCTCGGGTGACCGGCCCCGAGTGCCAGACCTCGGGTGGCCGACCCCGAGTGACCGACCTCGGGTGACCGGCCCCGAGTGCCAGAACTCGGGTGGCCGACCCCGAGTGCCCGACCTCGGGTGGCTGACCCCGAGTGCCAGATCTCGGGTGGCCGTGTTAAATCCTGAAATTTTAAAGGGCTTAGTTGTAAATTTTAAAGGGCCTAGTTGTAATTTTCCAAACCTGCTGGGCTTATTTGCAAAATTGCCGCAAATCAGTTATAAAAATCCTAAAACTCAGTCGTGCCCTAATATCACCGAACCCCCTCTCCTCTGCCGACGCCGCAGCCGCAGCGGTTCCCACGCCCGACGCCGCAGCCGCAGTGGTTCCCAGCGAGCGCCGCCCCAGCCGCAGTGGTTTTCTCTTCATCTTCTCCACGGGTGCGCAGGTGCTGTGCCCTAGCCTCTCCTTCTCCATCTTCTTCTCCGGTGCGCGCGAGAGCAGAGCGCAGCCGCCCTCGCGCGAAACCCTAGCCGATCGCCGCCCCTCTTCTCCGGCCACTAGCGCGACGCGATCCCTCTTTCTCCCGGCCGCAGACTGCAGTCGACCTCTCCTCACTACAGAGGTTGCGCCACCACCTTTTTGCTCCACGCGCGATATCCTGGTAGCCACCGAGGTAAGGATGAATTCCGGTGAGATTTTAGACAAATTGGCGATAGCATTGTTCAGGCCAGGATAGATGAAACTGATTATTGGTTTGATTTCTCCTTTGATGGCAAACCCATGAGGTGCTCAAACTGCAGCTGTGGCTTGTGGTTTTGATATTCATATTATGCCTATTTTTGTGAAGTATGATCAAGTTCTAGAGTTATATAGTTGTGCTGTAGATAATATATGAAAGTGAAATTTCGCTGTGAACTTGAAGTGCGTTTGTTAGCGAATGAGTATCTGTGGTAGTAGTGTATGTGTAATGTCGTCTGTTTGTAGCTAGCACCATATGGTATAGTTATATTGCCTATAAAGCGATATGTTTATGTGTATAACAAGAGAACAACAGTTAGTGTTCGTGGTATAAGAATTACCTGTTGATTTCGAATTTATTTAAATGGAACAATTAGAATAAATCTAATTATGTGTTTTATTTAGAATAATTAGCTAGTCATTATCTTTGAAAATGGCTAAATTATATCCGCAATACAGGACCCTGATTCGGACTCGTTCGGTTGATCGTGAAAAGTCCTCGTTTAAGGAATTCTACAAGTAAAAGGCGGGTACTTCTCCTTTGTACTCGAGTAGTTCTTTTACCTTAAAGCATGGCTAGTTTATGTCTTATAGGTTGCTTGACCTTGTTCTTTGTCGTTATTTAAACATCGCCGTTGAGACTTATTCTTCGTTGATCTTTGAGTATTCCTAATTCGTTTCTGTACAGTCCTCTGTTGGTTTCCTGTTCTGTAAAGTGCCGTTGTACGCGAGCACTTAGAAGTTCATTAAACACAATAGGTTTATTTGGCATTAGAAATACCCTACCTAGTAGTGTAGGTGCATAATCGTTGGTTTCGATTTCCGGTGTTGTATTGATGCATCGTGTATTCGTTGGATTTTATTGCATCGTTGTTTCTCCGGTTGTTCGTGCATCGTATATCATGCACCATACTTGCACGTTGCATACTAACGACTGTTGACTTACATTTGGTTAAGTCGTCGTTAGTCATATTGTTGCTCGATTCACTCAACCACATGATGTCATGGTAGTGGTTGGAGTGCGAGTGTTTGTCCTGTCATGCCAGACAGTGACACCCTCACCGTTGTTTTAGAGGGATGAGTCGTTGGTGGCTCACCCTCACCGTTGTTTGTTTTTGAGGGATATTGGTAGCTGTGATAGCTCCCCCGATGTACCGGGGTCTGGAGTGTAGACTCCCCAGCATCCTGTCCACTCAACCACGCCTTATGTGGTATTATTGTTGTTGTTGGTTATTGTTGTTGTTGGAGTGGTACAGTTGTCACAGCCCTACCCACTCGGTCACACAGATGGGATGTGTTGACGGCTTGACTGGCGTCAGGGGTGACACATGTCATTGCATCATGTGCATACGTATTTCTTTTATGTATTGGTTGTGTTTGATGCACTTATATGAGCTATGATTGTTGCATATGTTTGACATGCATGTATGTCTTGATATTATTGTTGTTGAGTTGTTTTATACCTGCTTAGTCGTTATTTGGACTTTATACCATGTCGATTTACATATGTTATGCATGATTAGGTTTCTATATTTTCTTATGGACTGTACCTGTTGGATTCTCTACCTGGTTATCTTGTATTATGCCATGCTTATTTGTCTACTCATATACCCGCAGAGTCCGCCCGGACTCACCACCCCTGCTTTCCTTTTTGTTGTTTCAGATAGCAGGTAGACGTATTTCTTGGAGCCAGGAGATGATCCAGTTGCCAGTCTCTCAGTTCCACCGTGTCGGTTTGTTTTGGTTTGTTCTAGTGTCTGTTTTATTTCCGCAGTTAGTTTCCTTGTCAAGTATCGGTTTGGATTTTGTCGTTATTACTGGTTTGTAGATTTTCTTTTATGTTTAAGATGGCTGAGCCATCCATTTATTATGTTTCAATATAAACTGCGTGGTTGTGTCTATTACTTATTGTTGTGATGCCAGCCGCTTGTGGCTGAGCTATGTTGGTGGAGATAGTATGTATTTTTGCCCCATATTGTCCGCCGTACAGGGGAGATGTTGCCCGATTTTTGAGGAAGCATATACCTCTGGGGGCGTGACAATTTTTGGTATCAGAGCCAAGTTTTGCGATGTTTTGGTGTCTGTGGGTGTACGGAGTTGTTTTACGAGGTCAATCTGTATGTTACAGATTTGTTTATTTTTGCGGAGTCTTTTTCTTAAGGGTTGACGAGGTGGTTTTGTTTACGAGGTCTATCTGTATTTTACGGAGTCATTTCCGGAGTCATTTTTTTGGTTATGGTATGTTTTGGGACTTGGCGGCGATGGACGTCTCTAGGCGACAAGAGATATATCACTTTGTAGTTCTACCTTTTTGTATTCATTATCTAGTTGGTCATTTAGTTATTTGGGTCATAACACTTATATATGATGTAGAGATGTCTAGATGTGAGAATATAGATGCATATGACATGACCAGTAAAATGCTGAAACTTTTGACTGACTTTTAAAGAAGCAACTTCTCATGATGGATTATGATCTAAGAGTTTGATCAATTTTTTTACAAGTAACATATATAACCAAATTCTGTCACTCAGTATACGACACAAAAAAAAAAAAAAAAAGAAAATGCAGTAAATGAAAGGAGAACTACAAACTAAACCAAGAAAACAATTGGTAAGATACAATCATAATTTGGCCTACATATAAACCAGTGCTAGATATAAAATGTGAACATATCTTTTACATATAAGCACCAATTGGTTTAGGCTACTTGTTCGACATAATAGCTTGGTTTTCTAGTGCTTATCTTTGTACTTGTGCAGGTTTCACTTTTTAAAGCAAGTTTTAGCATTTCATGAAGCATTAACATAGTTGATAGTGAAAGCAAATAATTATGTAGCATACAGTAACTAGTAGTAGGAGAAGAGTTGAGAAAGATAAGAGAATTACATAATAGAAGTGGGAAAAGAGAGCAATATGAGTGTTCTAAATGATATCTAGTAAGATAAATTTAATATAAATCTTAGACCTTGAAACAATACAAAAAAAAAAAAATTCAAGACAGGTTATATAAACCTTGAAAACTCCACTCGCTTTGAAAGATATCACACACCTTGTGGAGTTCCCACAGAATTTGAGAGTCCCAACTAGCCTTATTAATACTTTATTACTCATATAACTTTAAAGTTGCAACAAGTCTTTATAAATATTTCAATACTCATATTTTGTTGACAATTTCAACACGACTTCACAGAAGCTTTAAAATTCTTGCGGCAAATTTAAGTTTCTCATGCAACCTTTGGATGTTCTAGGACTCTATCTGTTTGTTTCTTTTATGCTCTCGATTAGGTGAAAAATCTTTAAACTCTATTAAATTAATTAGTGTATCTAGTTGGTTATGCTATTTAATCATTGTGCAACCCAAAAGAAGTAAAAAAAAAAAAAATGTCTCTTGCATGCTTAAGTAGTTCTTTAGAAAGGACAAAAGAGAGATATATGAAAGATGGGTGAATATAGGAAAATGTTTCTGTAACTAGGGATTGAATCTCTAGTCTTCCGCACACCCTAATCCACTTAGCAGTCATAGCTACTAGATGTGTGGTTAGGTTTGCCTTATCTTGACTTAATTACAGCACTAAATAGATTGAGAACTGATATATAACATGTTTCTTTCCATGTTAGATAAGATACCTAACTTCATTGAGCAAGATAGAGTTTATGGTTTTCTTATAGGACCTAATCCAAAATTTGATCAAGTGAAAATTTAGATTCTTAGTAAGCAGGAAGTTCCATGCTTTAATGAAGTGGTAGCACTGGTTCAAGTGGAGGAAAGCAGATGAGGACTTATGCTTATATCACAAAACACGGAAAGGTTGGCTATAATTGCTAGTGGTGGCAATAATTTGACCACAAACACAAAAAAAAAAAAAAAACATTATTTCTCTAAAGTTAAGAATAATAAAAAAAAAAAAACTTAGACAGCCAAAGGCTTCTAAGCGGGATAGTTTCATCCTCTTGAGTTTCAGAACTTCATTCATCTAATAATGATAAGATTTAACTTCACAACCACTGACTTGGATATTCATTATTTTGAATCATTAAAACTTTATTTCCATCTTATTCCAAAATATATACGTTGAGAGTGCCCATTATGAAGTGTGTGAAATTGCTAAACACAAACCTTTTTCAGTAAAAATTGACGCATTCGTAATTGGTTCTCTGCTATTGTTAGGTTTGCAAATTATGTTGCATCAATGCTTCAAACAAGTTACTAGTCTGTCCAAGTCATGTCACCTTTATATCATAATGCAAGCAACTATGTTTGCTTGGTCTCATTTAGCAGTACAACACGTGCATGGATGTAGGTATCTGGCATATTTTCTAAAAGCTTTTGTGTGACTCTGAGTGTGAAAGGTAATTGACCAAGAACTTGATCCTTACCAGCATATCAAAACTATCCTATTGAAATGCTTTTAACCTGTCGGAAGAGCAATGGCTGCCCAAGCACCATGCTATTGTGTTTTTAAACTTCTAGAAAAGGTATAGCTTTGAGTTACTGTTATAGGGTATATTCACCAACCTTGAACCTGTGGTAGCATTAATTATTGTGTTCTTCCTACCATACTCTGCCAATATTATGTTGAAGTTGATTCTGTATTTCATCTTCAATGGCTATGTTTCCTAAATGAATGACTTCAAAAGTCAATTTTCGGATATGACTTGCAATTACCAACCTTGTAATATTGTAAATTTAACTTGCCAGGCTACACACAAGAAAATTGTGAAAGCTGATGCATATGTTGCCGGTCTACCATATGTTTCAATACTTGATTTCATATATCCCCTCCCTACCTATGTCTGACATCTGACATTACTATTGTTCACCAGTGAAAACTTTTAGAATCTACACCTGTGATGTATAATCATACCCAACTCTGAGTTAATATAAATAACCTACACAGATACACTTTACTCTCGAAAAAAAAACATATAGATACTGATAACGTGACAAGTAAATAGGACATAAGTACCTGCCTAAATATATATTTTCTACTCCAGCCTGCATGTAGCAGTGTTACTTAGGTCTGCCTAAATGACTATTTGGAACCAGGGGTAACTATATTTGGGTTTAGGAATGGACCGAAATATGTGTAGATTAGTTGTGCCCAACATATTAGTCCTCAGAAGATGGTCGAAGCTACAAGTTATCAGACTCAACGAACGGTGGAAGCTCCTGCACCTCAGACCATGCAGCCAGCAGCAATTCAGATGATTCAGCCACTGCCTATTCAGACGATGCTACTATCAGTTCCAAAAAAAAAATGGATCGGGTTTACACTGTCACCAGAGAGAAGACATCGCAGGTCGATGGATCGAAATTCCGAGATATTAAAGAGCTATAGGCTATCTACGTGTAGGTCACTGCTTGTAACTGGGTAGCTACTGTTAGAGAGATGTTGGACGGTTACCAATGTGGTAGATAAACATTTGACTCTGGATCATGGTTGAGGTTAACCATGAGAGATACAGACCCTTAGAATTCTTTTGTGAGCGATCAGTATCACCTACGAAAGGGGTGAAGAGGTTCGATCTCAGAGGGAAACCAACTCCGCGCTATATTGGATCGTGTCAGATTCTGGAGTGGATTCTGGAGTAGAGTGGAGCAGAAGTTGCCCGTCTAGCTTAGTTGGTAGAGTGCAAGATCCAACACATGTTTTATCAGAGGTGTCGATCACACTATAGTCAAATGCGACTTACGTGGAGATGCCCATGCGCACAAGGAGCCTCGGTAGAACAAGTCAGTTCGGTTGGTCAAAGTTGGTTGGCAGCACCATTCTGATGAGGAAACTACTTGGGAGCTCGATGATACGATCAGAGCTCGCTACCCTCGTCTGTTTATTTGAGGTGCGTATAGTTAGTTTCGTTCAGTATATCTGTTGCTTATGAGTTGTTAGTACATGTCGCGGTTGATTAGTACTTGTTGTGGTTTCCTAGCTAAATTTGGGGGCCAAATTTTTGTTAGTGGGGGAGAATGTTAAATCCTGAAATTTTAAAGGGCTTAGTTGTAAATTTTAAAGGGCTTAGTTGTAATTTTCCAAACCTGTTGGGCTTATTTGCAAAATTGCCGCAAATCAGTTATAAAACTCCTAAAACCCAATCGTGCCCTAATATCACCGAACCCCCTCTCCTCTACCGACGCCGACGACGCAAGAGCGGTTTTGCCTCGAAGTCAAGTAGTTCCTTCTCGCCGGCGCCTTCTTTCGCCACAACCACTCGCCGCAGGTCTTTCCCGACACCGTCGCCTCTTTCCGACGCCAACGCCGCTTCTCCTTCTTCTTCTTCTTTGTCTTCGTTGGCACACGGGAAGGAGAAGCCAAGTGCCGATCTTCTTCTGTCGCATTTCCCCCCCGCTCCACGTCTCTCTTCTGGTGCGAGCGACGCCAACCGAGGGCCAGGGATCCTATATCCTACCGCGATCCTTGCTGGGCTAGGACCATATTTTCGGACTCGTTCGGTTGATCGTGGGAGACTCTCTTTTCGTTTACGTTCTACAAATAAGGCGGGTATTTCTCCTTTGTACTCGAGTAGTTCTTTTACCTTAAAGCATGACTAGTTTATGTCTTATAGGTTACTTGACCTTGTTCTTTGTCGTTATTCGAAACATCGCCGTTGAGACTTATTCTTCGTTGATCTTTGAGTATTCCGAATTCGTTTCTGTACAGTCCTCTGTTGGTTTCCTGTTCTGTAAAGTGCCAGTTGTACACGAGCACTTAGAAGTTCATAAAACACAATTAGGTTTATTTGGCATTAGAAAATACCCTACCTAGTAGTGTAGGTGCATAGTCGTTGGTTTTTGATTTCCGGCTGATTGTATTGATGCATCGTGTATTTGTTGGACTTTGTCGCATCGTTGTTTCTCCGGTTGTTTGTGCTTCGTATATCATGCACCATACTTGCACGTTGCATACTAACGACTGTTGGCTTACATTTGGTTAAGTCGTCGTTAGTCATATTGTTGCTCGATTCACTCAACCACATGTTGTCATGGTAGTGGTTAGAGTGCGAGTGTTTGTCCTGTCATGCCAGACAGTGACACCCTCACCGTTATTTTAGAGGGATGAGCTGTTGGTGGCTCACCCTCACCGTTGTTTGTTTTTGAGGGATATTTATAGCTGTGGTAGCTCCCCCGATGTACTGGGGTTTGGAGTGTAGACTCCCCAGCATCCTGTCCACTCAATCACGCCTTATGTGGTATTATTGTTGTTGTTGGTTATTGTTGTTGTTGGAGTGGTACAGTTGTCACAGCCCTACCCACTCGGTCACACAGATGGGATGTGTTGACGGCTTGACTGGCGTCAGGGGTGACACATGTCATTGCATCATGTGCATACGTATTTCTTTTGTGCATTTGCTTGTGTTTGATGCACTTATATGAGCTATGATTGTTGCATATGTTTGACATGAATGTATATCTTGATATTATTGTTGTTGAGTTGTTCTATACCTGCTTAGTGTTTATCCGGATTTTATGCTATGTCGTTTTACTATATGTTATGCATGATTAGGTTTCTATATTTTCTATGCTTCTATTGTGGTGATGCCAGCCGCATGTGTAAGTGTAAGAAATCCTTTCTTCTTACACATGCGTTTATTTCCTATTGTGGTGATGCCAACCGCATGTGGCTGAGCTATTTTGGTGGAGACTCCGCTCCGACCCCAAGCAATGGGAGAGTCAAGCTCTCATCTCCTCGTGGCTCAGTACGAGAAGGGATCCCTGGCTGCTACCACGCCCGCGCTCACCCTCCAAATAGTGGCCGAACGGAGCAATACAGGGCAAATGTGCACATCCTACGGTATCCACTAACCCACGAGTGGCCGTGTGCGCATATCATGTACCGGAAGACGATAGGCTCAACCACAAGGGAGTCGCTGATCGCCGGCATGCAAAAATGCAAGGATGGTATATGATAGATACACATACCTCCCTCACCAAGTCCTCAGTATACTAGGTCTCAGTCTGAATCCTATCACAGGAAATATAGGTAACCTACAAGGTATACTGGCCGGAAACTACAGATCCATCAAGGTCAAATGTAGGGGATACATCACGATCTCTAAGCATACATATAGAGATGACAATACCTGAGACTGTATGGAACTAACAGCATAATAACTCAGGGATAAACAACAAGCATCCAGAACAAGCATAATAAACCAGGATAGCGTATAATCTTACTGCTATCTATAACAGTCTATGCATAACAACATAACAATATCAAAAGAGATAAGTCAAAGGGTACCCGCCTCTAAGAGTAGTAGTCCGTATCGAAAGGGGAGAACCACCCGTCCAATATAATCCGCAACCGTAAAGCAAATCAAGTCCCTGTATCAGGGATAGATTTAATTAGCTATTACACAAATATAAGTAGCTAATTACTCCCTAAACCAAATTAGGGTTAACCCAGTTATCCCATTTGTTTAATTAAATGGAGAGGTTTCTAATTACCCATTGTAATTAAAATTAGGCTCAATCCTAAACTCGAATTCACCTCACGTAGATTATTAGGGTTATGTTTAAAACCCAATCTTAACCCAAATCCCCCAAGACTTCAAGGTAACCTGTGCCAAACACCACAAGATCCTAATACAAAGTTACCTCAATTGATCTAAGCAGGTTTATCTACCTTCACATTGTAATTTGATGCTAAAGCACTATACAATCTAATAATCCAACACAGGGCTTATCCATTGGATGGCACGGCAACAAAACTAACCTCTGATTTTACAATACACCCGAATCACACAGTAGTCTAAAATGGCAGAAACAATAGAACGAGACAATTTAAGCAGGTGATTTGAGCACGGGGGAGGAGCGGGGGAAACTGGTACCGATGACTGGAAAATATGGATTGAGCCTTACCCCTGCTGCTCAGGGCCGACCAAGGGAAATGGTACATTGACTTCGTGTCATTTCACCAGGTAAGAGCTAATATTCCTTGTGTTGTGATCAGGCTTTGGTTTGTGTTCTCAGCGTGGATGTATTTGGAAAGGCTAACTCGGTGCTGGGTTGTTAGGATTGGGTTGAGTTTTGTTCTTGATCAGCTTTGGGGCTGAGGGAGATTCCAGCCGATCACTGCCCTTTTGTTCTTCCTGCCGATTCAGGTAAGGTTGGGTTGTGTATTAAATTTCATTGAATCAATTAGGTTTGGTGGTAGTTCAGGGAAAGATTTGTTTTAAGCCTACATTAGTTTTGGATGTTGAAGGTGATTAAGTTCGTGGTGAAATTTCTCTAGTTTGGCTATAGATTTTATCTTCAATACATGCTCTGTTTTGGATTAGTTTGGATGTAACTAGATGCTAGGCACTTTCTAGTTTTACCAGTTTTGAGAAGTTCTACCAATCAAAGTGGTCTAGATGGAACACAATATTAATTGGTCCTATTACTGCACTGGATCAGTGCATCAGACAGTCATATGCAATTCTTCAGTTATGGCCCATGTTGTTTTTAACTCTGAAGAGTTCTTGATAGAATGGAGATACGATAGAATGGAGATACAAAGATTAGTTCTTAAAATGACTTTAGTCTTCTAGTTATGCATTGACATCTTTTTTGTTTTAATTAGGTCTGTGCTCATTATCGTTGTCTTATTACATGCACACTAAACCATCACAAAGTGATGTTGGACAACATTTTTAGTGCACCTGCGCAATACAGATGCATGCATCATGTATGTTTCTCATCTTCTTCTTGCCCTAGCTATTATTTGTCTTAATTATGCAATAGCTAAATTTAGTCCTTGATACAGGACCTTGATCTCGGACTCGTTTGGTTGATTATGGAAGGTTCTCGTCTACGGATTTCTACAATTAAAAGGCGGGTATTTCTCCTTTGTACTCGAGTAGTTCTTACCTTAAAGCATGGCTAGTTATGTCTTATAGGTTGCTTGACCTTGTTCTTTGTCGTTATTTAAAACATCGCCGTTGAGACTTATTCTTCGTTGATCTTTGAGTATTCCAAATTTGTATCCGTACAGTCCTCTGTTGATTTTCTGTTCTGTAAAATACCGCTTGTACGCGAGTACTTAGAAGTCCATTAAACACAGATAGGTTTATTTGGCATTAAAAATACCCTACCTAGTAGTGCAGGTGCATAATCGTTGGTTTGCGATTTCTGGATTGGTTGTATTGATGCATCGTATACTCGTTGGATTTTATTGCATCGTTGTTTCTCCGGTTGTTCGTGCATAGTATATCATGCACCATATTTGCACATTGCATACTAACGACTGTTGGCTTACATTTGGTTAAGTCGTCGTTAGTCATATTGCTCGATTCACTCAATCACATGTTGTCATGGTAGTGGTTAGAGTGCGAGTGTTTGTCCTGTCATGCCAGACAGTGACACCCTCACCGTTGTTTTTAGAGGGATGAGCTGTTGGTGGCTCACCCTCACCGTTGTTTTCGAGGGATATATTGTAGCTGTAGTAGCTCCCCCGATGTACCGGGGGTTTGGAGTGTAGGCTCCCCAGCATCCTGTCCACTCAACCACGCCTTATGTGGTATTATTGTTGTTTAGTATTATTGTTGTTGTTGGAGTGGTACAGTTGTCACAGCCCTACCCACTCGGTCACACAGATGGGATGTGTTGACGGCTTGACTGGCGTCAGGGGTGACACATGTCATTGCATCATGTGCATACGTATTTCTTTATGCATTTGCTTGTGTTTGATGCACCTATATGAGCTATGATTGTTGCATATGTTTGACATGCATGTATATCTTGATATTATTGTTGTAGAGTTGTTCTATACCTGCTTAGTCGTTATTCGGACTTTATACCATGTCGATTTACATATGTTATGCATGATTAGGTTTCTATATTTTCTTATGGACTGTACACTTTTGGATTCTCTACTTGGTTATCTTGTATCATGCCATGCTTATTGTCTACTCATATACCCGCAGAGTCCGCCCGGACTCACCACCCCTGCTTTCCTTTTTGTTGTTTCAGGTAGCAGGTAGTCGTATTTCTTGGAGCCAGGAGAGGATCCAGTCGCCAGTCCCCTGAGTTGGGTTATTTTTCCGTATTTGGTATAGTTGTGTTGTTTTCAGAACTTGGTAAAGTCGTCTCTTATTATAGCTCACTTGGTACCAGGATTCAGGAACTTTAGTACTTAGCCTGGAGGTCTAGAGTTCGAATCCTGGGAAAGGCAAAAACCCACTGCCAGGAGTGGGAAGACCGTAGGGTCGCCGGCCTAGAGGGTTGCCTGCGGGGACCATAGAGGCGGGGCCGCTACATTAAAAGGCGTCTTTTTATTGTAACGACACGGTCTCTCAACCCCTTTGGCGGCCAAATCAACATTTGGCGGCCCAACAACCTGGCCCTACGGCCCAACAACCTAGCGGCCAAATAAACATTTGGCGGCCCAACTATGTCGTCGACCAACAACCGATGTCGACGACCAACAACCGTGTCGTTACTCACTAGGTCTTTCCACCCCTGGCCAGTAGATTTTTGCCTTCCTCAGGATTCGAACTCTAGACCTCCAGGATAAGTACTAGAGTTTATGAATCCTGATACCAAGTGAGCTAGCTCAATTGGTATCAGGATTCATAAACTCTAGTACTTATCCTGGAGGTCTAGAGTTCGAATCCTGAGAAAGGCAAAAATCTACTGGCCAGGGGTGGGAAGTCCTAGTGAGTAACGACACGGTTGTTGGTCGTCGACATCGGTTGTTGGTCGACGACATAGTTGGGCCGCCAAATGTTGATTTGGCCGCCAGGTTGTTGGGCCTACGGGCCAGGTTGTTGGGCCTACGGGCCAAGTTGTTGGGCCGCCAAATGTTGATTTGGCCGCCAATGGGTTGAGGGACCGTGTCGTTACAATAAAAAGACGCCTTTTTATTTTAACAGGACTCCCTTGGCGGCCAAATCCACTGGCCACTATTTGGAGGGTGAGCGCGGGCGTGGTAGCAGCCAGGGATCCCTTCTCGTATAGCTCTGATACCAAAAATTGTCACGCCCCCAGAGGCACATGCTTCCTCGAAAATCGGGCAGCATCTCCCCTGTACGGCGGACAATATGGGGCAAATATACATCATATCTCCACCAAAATAGCTCAGCCACATGCGGCTGGCATCACAACAATAGGAAATAAACACAACCACGCAGTTTATATTGAAACAAAGTAAATGGATGGCTTAGCCATCTTAAACATAAAAGAATGTCTGCATACTAGTAATAACGACAAAATCCAAACTGATACTCGACAAAGAAACTAACTCAGGAAATAAAACAGACACTAAAACAAACCAAAACAAACCGACACTGGGACTGAGGGACTGGCAACTGGATCATCTCCTGGCTCCAAGCAAAACATCTACCTGCTACCTGAAACAACAAAAAAGGAAGCAGGGGTGGTGAGTCCGGGCGGACTCTGCGGGTATATGAGTAGACAAATAAGCATGGCATAATAAGGATAAACAGAGTAGAGAACTCAACAGTGTACAGTCTATAAGAATTATAGAATTTACCTAATCATGCATAACATATATCAATCGACATGGTATAAAGTCCAAATAACGACTAAACAGGTATAAAACAACTCAATAACAATAATATCAAGATATACATGCATGTCAAACATGTGCAACAATCATAGCTCATATAAGTGCATCAAACACAAGCAAATGTATAAAAGAAATACGTATGCACATGATGCAATGACATGTGTCACCCCTGACGCTAGTCAAGCCGTCAACACATCCCATCTGTGTGATCGAGTGGGTAGGGCTGTGACAACTGTACCACTCCAACAACAACAATAACTAACAACAATAATACCACATAAGGCGTGGTTGAGTGGACAGGATGCTGGGAGCCTACACTCCAAACCCCAGTACATCGGGGGAGCTACCACAGCTACAATATCCCTCAAAACAAACAACGGTGAGGGTGAGCCACCAACAACTCATCCCTCTAAATACAACGGTGAGGGTGTCACTATCTAGCATGACAGGACAAACACTCGCACTTTAACCACTACCATGACAACATGTGGTTGAGTGAATCGAGCAACAATATGACTAACGACAGCTTAACCAAATGTAAGCCAACAGTCGTTAGTATGCAAAGTGCAAGTATGGTGCATGATATACGATGCACGAACAACCGGAGAAACAACAATGCAATAAAAATCCAACAAGTAAAACATGCATCGATACAACCAACCAGAAACCGAAAACCAACGATTATGCACCTACACTACTAGGTAGGGTATTTTCTAATGCCAAATAAACCTAATTGTGTTTTTATGAACTTCTAAGTGCTCATGTACAAACAGTACTTTACAGAACAGAAAACCAATAGTGGACTGTACAGATACGAATTTGAGAATACTCGAAGATCAACGAAGAATAAGTCTCAACGACGATTTTTAAATAACGACAAAGAACAAGGTCAAGCAACCTATAAGACATAAACTAGTCATGCTTTAAGGTAAAAGAACTACTCGAGTACAAAGGAGAAATACCCGCCTTATAATTGTAGAAGTCCGTAAACGAAGACCTTTCACGATCAACCGAACGAGTCCAAATTTAAGGTCCTGTATCAAGGACACAAATTTAGCTAATTATAAAATAAATAAATTAGCTAAATTAAAATACTAATATTATTAAGATAGATCCTACTTAGAACATCCATTGCAATAAATCCAAACAACTATAATTTCTTTCTTGACCCAAGGAAAAGAGTAAATATCCAACTCTCTTCGATTTACCAAGGTTAGGTTAAATTTGTTTTTAGTCTACGCCAAACTTAACATACAAACTTGCCCTTAATCAAAGTAAGTCCCTTATTCCTTTTTATGTTGCGCACGGCAACATCTCTTCTCTAACAGATGTTTCCTAATGAATTCCTTCAGGACTTAATGGCAACAAGGACACAACCTGAACAGATTAGTCCTACAAGAATCACAGTAACACTACTAAATCAATTTCCCCAAAACATAACTTCCAATACCGTTTACTAATCTTCTATAGCAGGAAATGAACTTGAAACATAAGATATTGGAGAACTTAAAGCTGCCGAATGTATTACACAGAATATTAAAACTTCCTCTAACCGATTCAACACTCCTTTCATTACTTAATCCCTTAATCCCTTGTGACTTAATCTAACTCAATTAACCTATATACATGCTTCGATTCAACCAAGAGAGACCCTTTAAAATCAAATCCTTACCTTGCTGCCGGTGAGGAAATCCAGAGAAATATACTTGGTCAGCATAACCCGGCGATCAGTGGAGGCAAGGGCGCTTCGGCTTGGGCTCCACGCGACGAGGAAACCAAAGGCAGAAATTTAGGGCTCAACGGCGTCGGCTCTACATTGCGTTCGAGAGTCTTCAGCGCTTTGCTCGTGCTCGACGCCGAAGTAGAGAAGGCAGGGCGGCGGTGGCAGTCGCGAGGGAGAGGAAACCGCTCGCGCGGTGGTTCGGCTAGGGTAGCGGCGTTGAGGCAGAGAAGGGAATCGGGGGGAAAAAGAAACTGCCACGCGGAGTTTATACTTTAGGGCTTTATAATAATTTTTGCCCTTTTACAAGTAAGCCCTTAAATTTTCATTATTTACAACTAGGCCCTTTATAAAAAAATAATATTTTTATTTTCAACCCTTTAAAAATTCGGTATTTAACATTCTCCCCCACTAACAAAAATTTGGTCCCCAAATTTAGCTAGTGAACCACAACAACTACTAGTTACCCCAACAGGTACTAGTTAACGACAACAGGTATCAATACCTCAAATATACTATAAATACGGAGTAAAAACCAATCATACGCACCGAAGTACCAACACTAATGCACCTGTTAAGACATGAGTCAGATCTTGCGCTCTACCAAATGAGCTAGACTAGCAACTTTTGCTCCACTACGTTTCAGAATCTAAAACGGTCCAATGTAACGCGGAACTAGTTTACTTCGCAACCCAAACCACTTCACCCCTATCGTGGGTGACACTCGTAAAACTACATGATCGCTCACGGAGAACTCTTAAGGGTCTGCGTCTCTCATGGTCAACCTCAACCCTGATTGCGAGTCAAATGTGTTATCTACCATATTGGGAAATGTCTAACATCTCGCTAACGGTAGCTACTCAGTTACAAGCAGTGACCTACATGTAGATACCCTATAGCTCTTTAATATCTCGAAAAATCGATCCATCAACCTGCTGTGCCTTCTCTCTGGTGAGAGTGTAAACCCGATCCATCTCTGGAACTAATGCTGGCATCGTCTGGGAGATTTATAAGAGTTATAATTGTTATGGGATATAGACAAAGTCAAGGGAATCACACATTGCTTACTAAATACTTTGCTTTAGGAGTCATAACACTCTTAATGTATGTTGATAATTTAGTGATGACAGGAAATGATAACAAGAAGAGGGAACTTCTATGTCATAGTTTGGCAAAGGAGTTTGATATCAAAGTATTAGAAAGATTGAAATACTTTTCTTAGGATTAAGGTGGCCCAGCTGGCTCACTATAAGCAAAGTATGTTTATCTCCCGAACTATGTTTGCAAATCTCTTTAAAGGAAACGGTAAGACAGCATGCAAACCAACAAGCAATCCAATAAAGCCAAATCTCAAACTTGGAATGACTAAGAAAGATACTACAATACATAAGAAAATGTATTAACGACACGTAGGAAAACTTATTTATCTATATCATACACGACCATACATAGCATGCGCAATAAGTGTGATTAATCAATTCATGTATAAACCAAAATTTCATTTATAACCAAAAAGTTCATCTGTAAGCAGCTCATCAGTATAACAGTATCTCAAGGAATTCTAGGAAAGGTTATAAGGTATTTTGTTTAAAAGAAATGGAAGTATGGCTCTAGAGGTAATATATGAATGCTAATTATATTCGGTCAATGGCTTACAAGAGGTCAACCACCAGATATTGCAGCTTTTTTTTTTTTTTTTTTTTTATAGTAACCTCATGACATTAAGGAGTAAGGAGCATGTGGTAGCACAATCTAGTGCAGACGTGAAATTCTGAACAATAGCTAAGATGTGTACAAATTACTTTGGTTGAAGATAGACTTGTAGATCAAGTTAGGATGGTCGGATGATACATTATTGTGACAATAAGTCTAAAATTACCATAGCTCAAAATTCAGTACAACATGATAATGAAGCACAATGAAATTGATAAGCACTTTTCCTTATGTATACACATGAACAATTTGCAAATATAATTACCAAAAATTACATAGTTTGATGTTATATTCAAGGTGGGAATGATAAAGACTTGCGTATTAGCTTGAGGGGAAGTGTGGGAAAACATAATTTTGTAACCATGTATATCATTAAAAATTAGACTAAAAATTTTCCCTAAATTACTGCACTTCATCCAATCTAAAAGGGCATCAAACCGCTTTCATTGAAACAGCTAAATTTTTAACACACTTCCAAGCAGACCACTGAATTAGTAGCTACATTTTCCACACTTCATTGTCCAACTAGAAATAATAAACTTCAGTAATCCAAGTTGGTACTGTTTTTACATGTCAAACAAATCTTATACTCATTATTAAATTTTCCATTGGCTAGAATGCAACAAGGAACTCCTTTCTTTTGCACATTGATTAGTTAGCAAATCCAAGAATTAGCTTTCACTTGCTACTCAGATAAACTGACAACTGAACAATCGGAACTTTCAATATTTTAGCTGGAAACAAATTGCTTTAGGATAAGTAACTAGAACGAGTGAATTGGGTGAGAAAACATAGCAAAGGCATGTATAATCTATAAAATATTGGATATCAGTACCATTTTATGGATTTATTCACTTGAATGCTAACAGTGACTGAAGAAAGGAATTAAGAATTCCCAGTCCATCCATCATAAAGGGGGTATGAATAAATAGTCTTGCATTGATATGTTGGAGGCTTATACGTGTATAGCTATTCATTTTTTTTTTTAATTAATTCAATTGTTTTTTTTTCTCCATGTGATATCTTTGTAGTTTTTTTTTTTCATAGAGCGAGATAGTTTGCAATTAAATTACTTAAGTAACATGTTTTTGCAAATTACTTCATATTGTTTTAGTTAAATTCAACAGTGCAGAAGCTATACTAACTTCTTAAAGGAAATGTGGAAGCTGCTTAGAATACACAAACACGAAGGGAGATCAACTATAACTGTTCGTTTGGTGAACCAATGTAGTTATCATTAAATGGCAAATTAACTTAGTTGTCAAACAAAAGGCTCATGTTCTTGTAGTAAAAATTGTGAATAGTAACTTGCTTCAGCAATGAAGTTCGTATTGTTGTAATAGAAAGTTCAATCTACTAAATCCTCAATTTCTCATTACTTTTCTCTTGAATTTTGAATTATTTACCAAAACAGGCCATAAACAGTCAATGAATTTCTGTTCCAGTAACACGCAGCAAGGAAGATAACTAGACTGTGTCAGCAATAGTTACTTTGACTGCCGTTCTTTACTATTTGCAGAGATACAGTTAGAATGGAATTACTTTCCTGTCATAGAGACAGATTAGTACCGACAGACATTTTTCCTCGAAAAATTGTCACGCCCCTAGAGGCACATGCTTCCTCGAAAATCGGGCAGCATCTCCCCTGTACGGCAAAGAACAAGGTCAAGCAACCTATTAGACATAATATAGTCATGCTTTAAGGTAAAAGAACTACTCGAGTACAAATGAGAAGTACCCGCATGTTGTTCTATGCCTGCTTAGCCAAGTGAGCCACAACTCACTTGGTATCAGGATTCATAAACTCTAGTACTTATCCTGGAGGTCCAGAGTTCGAATCCTGAGGAAGGCAAAAATCCACTGGCCAGGGGTGGAAAGACCTAGTGAGTAACGATACGGTTGTCAATTGGTATCAGGATTCATAAACTCTAGTACTTATCCTGGAGGTCTAGAGTTCGAATCCTGAGAAAGGCAAAAATCCACTGGTCAGGGGTGGGAAGTCCTAGTGAGTAACGACACGGCTGTTGGTCGTCGACATCGGTTGTTGGTCGACGACATAGTTGGGCCGCCAAATGTTGATTTGGCCGCCAGGTTGTTGGGCCGTGGGGCCAGTTTGTTGGGCCGCCAAATATTGATTTGGCCGCCAAATATTGATTTGGCCGCCAAGGGGGTTGAGAGACCGTGTCGTTACAATAAAAAATCATTTATTATATTTTCTCTTATATTTCTGAAACAACAGAAAGGAAAGCAGGGGTGGTGAGTCCGGGCGGACTCTGCGGGTATATGAGTAGACAAATAAGCATGACATAATAAGGATAACGAAGTAGAGAAATCAACAGTGTACAGTCCATAAGAATTATAGAATCACCTAAACATGCATAACATATAGTAAAACGACATAGCATAAAATCCGGATAAGCACTAAGCAGGTATAGAACAACTCAACAACAATAATATCAAGATATACATGCATGTCAAACATATGCAACAATCATAGCTCATATAAGTGCATCAAACCCAATCAAATGCATAAAAGAAATACGTATGCACATGATGCAATGACATGTGTCACCCCTGACGCCAGTCAAGCCGTCAACACATCCCCTCTGTGTGACCGAGTGGGTAGGGCTGTGACAACTGTACCACTCCAACAACAACAATAATAATACCACATAAGGCGTGGTTGAGTGGACAGGATGCTGGGGAATCTACACTCCAAACCCACGGAACATCGGGGGGGAGCTATCATAGCTACAATATCCCTCAAAAAAACAAACAACAGTGAGGGTGAGTCACCAACAGCTCATCCCTCTAAAACAACGGTGAGGGTGTCACTGTCTGGCATGACAGGACAAACACTCGCACTCTAACCACTACCATGACAACATGTGGTTGAGTGAATCGAGCAACAATATGACTAACGACGGCTTAACCAAATGTAAGCCAACAGTCGTTAGTATGCAACGTGCAAGTATGGTGCATGATATACGATGCACAAACAACCGAAGCAACCACGATGCAATAAAATCCAACAAGTGAAACATGCATCGATACAACCAACCAGAAACCGAAATCTAACGATTATGCATCTACACTACTAGGTAGGGTATTTTTAATGCCAAATAAACCTTATGGTGTTTAATGAACTTCTAAGTGCTCGCGTACAAGCGTCACTTTACAGAACAGAAAGTCAATAGAGGACTGTACGGATACAAACTTGGAATACTCGAAGATCGACGAAGAATAAGTCTCAACGGCGATGTTTAAATAACGACAAAGAACAAGGTCAAGCAACCTACTTAGACATAACAGTCATGCTTAAAGGTAAAGGAAACTACAAGAGCACAAAGGAGAAGTACCCGCCTTATAATTGTAGAACGTAACGAGAAGAACCTTCCACGATCGATGACGTGAGTCCAAGGTCAAGGTCCTGTACCAAGGACATAGTTTAGCTATTTATAACATCATTAAATAGCTAATTAACCAATAGAAATGATTAGAGGAGCTAACTCTAATTTAGCCAATAAGGTCATACTGATCATATCACCATTTACACCACAGCTAACTCACGATATATATATCATTATAGTACTAAAACTAACACAGCAATTACACTATAAATTAACTGCTCAGTGAACGTACAATACACAACAACTATTATAGCCTGAATCTGTAGTTACCAAAATTGTAATGCTTACGCATAAGACTCGCTTCAATAAAGTATATAAATTTGAACTGTTCTCCTTAAACTGAAACACCACCACTAACACTTCAATACAAATTCTAGGTTTTTAACACAGAATATTACAACACCCAAAAAATTAGTGCTCATGGTAAGCGAAATTCTCCATTGATGACTCTGATCAAACCCACCCATTCCAAATGCCACGGCAGGGAATGAAGAACAGAGTAATAATTGAAACTACACAATTTATTTTTGCTAGAAACTACTCCACACAGGATTGAAATTTGCCACCAATAACTCACGGTACCTTACCTCGACTTAACTGCGTCGGCGCCCAACCTAACAGTCGCAGAGGCTTTCCGAAGAGGGGAAATCAACGCAGATGAGAATCAGAGTGAAGAGGAATAAGGTAGGTTCGACGGTGTCCCTCGCTGCGGCGTCGGGCATCGGCTAGGGTTCGACGGTGGCTGTCGCGAGGAAGAGGCGACGGCTAGGGCTTCGCGCGAGGCCGGGGTGCTCTGCTCGTGTGCGCCGAAGAAGAAGAAGGAGAAGGGAAGAAAGCAACGGTGCCGGCTAGGGTTGCGGCGTCGGGCGGCTTCGGTTTCGCACAGGGGAGTTGGCGCAGAGGAGAGGAGTTTCGGGTGAGATGAGGGAAGTTAGGGGAAGTTAAAGCTTTAGAGAGTTTATAACTTAACTCTGGCTTTTTGCAAATAAACCCATCAACTTCAGTAAATTCCAACTAGATCCCTATTTTTGAAATTCACCTTTTCAACCCCATAAAATTCGGTATTTAACATTCTCCTCTACTAACAAAAATTTGGTCCCCAAATTTAACCAGTAATCACAACAAACACTAGTTACCCCAACAGGTATTAGTCAACCTCAACAAGTATTAGTCAACCCCAACAGATACCAACACATCCAATATAGTATAACTACGAAATGCAACTCAAAAGACACCTCAATCATACGCACCCCAAATAAACATATGAGGGTAGCGAGCTCTGATTGTATCCTCGAGCTCCCAGGTAGTTTCCTCATCAGAATGTTGCTGCCAACCAACTTTGACCAACTGAACTGTCTTGTTCTACCGAGGCTCCTTGTGTGCATGGGCATCTCCACGTAAGTCGCATTTGACTATAGTGTGATCGACACCTCTGATAAAACATGTGTCGGATTTTGCACTCTACTAACTAAGCTAGACGGGCAACTTCTGCTCCACTCTACTCCAGAATCGGAAACGATCCAATATAGCGCGGAGCTAGCTTACCTCGCCAACCAAATCTCTTCACCCCTTTCGTGGGAATACCCGTAATAATACGCGGTCGCTCACAGAGAACTCTAAAGGTCTGTATTTCTCATGGTTAACCACAACCATTATTGTGAGTCAAATGTATTATCTACCATATTGGGAAATGTCCAACATCTCTCTAACGGTAGCTACTCAGTTACAAGCAGTGACCTACACGTAGATACCCTATAACTCGTTAATATCTCGGAAAATCGATTCATCGACTTGCGGTGTCTTCTCTCTGGTGACAGTGTAAACCCAGTCCATCTCTGGAACTGATGGTGACATCGTCTGAAGAGGCAGTGGATGAATCATCTGAATTACTGCTAGTTGCATAGTCTGAGGTGTTGGAGCTCCCACCGTTCGCTGAGTCTGATAGCTTGTAGCTTCGACCATCTGCTGAGGTTGGTAAACTGATGACTAATATGCTGGACACAGCTGATCTCCTGATCTAATCATCATATTTCGGTCCATTCCTAAACTCATTTATAGTTACCCCTGGTTCCAAATAGTCATTTAGGCAGATCTAAGTAACACTGCTACATGCAGGCTGGAATGGAAAGTATGTACACAATAATTACATCAACCTCTTAGAGTAATTCAGCTTGACCGATGTTTACTGACCTATATGTATAGGTAGACATGCATTTGGGGATCAGTATTTGGTGAGCCCCAATACTTAACGCAGGTTAACTTTTTAATTGTTTTCTCTTTGACACATATATGCCTGCTTGATTGAGTGGATCTGACATGATTAGTTTACTTTCGGTAAATGTGATAAGTTTGAAACTTTTGAAACTGTGATAAGTTTCAACAATTGTTGTAGCTTTTGGAGACTTAGCATCTTTTGTAAAATATGTATAGTTCATATTCTTCAGTTCAATTAACTAGCACTTCATTTTTTTTTTTCCATCAACGTTAATTAAAATCATCAGTGCTTAATTACTTTAAGTGCACTAACAACTCATCTGAAAACACATTCCCGCTAGAATGATGTCATTTTGGTTCTACCCAATTTTGGGTTGTTATCACTGTCTAATAAATGAGGCTTAGAAAAAAAACAATGGTAGTACAATAAAATCCATGGTTAAGAGGTTGATACAAATATGAATTGCCCATGCTGGATCGGTATCAACAACGATTAATTCAATTATTCCTAAGAAATTGGCATCTTAAAAAGCTGAGAAGTTTAGAAAAAACTAGAGTTCAATGAAAATGGTTAGAAATTACTTAAGTTTCACTAGAAAATGAATGGAATAAACTCAAATTATTCAAATTCAAATTACTTAGGCCGTTTCAATTTAAATTTGGTCATATTAAGAGTGAAATTGGATGGCATTGGTTTGAGCAGTTAATTTATAGTGTAATTGCTGTGTTAGTTTTAGTACTATAATGATATATATATCGTGAGTTAGCTGTGGTGTAAATGGTGATATGATCAGTATGACCTTATTGGCTAAATTAGAGTTAGCTCCTCTAATCATTTCTATTGGTTAATTAGCTATTTAATGATGTTATAAATAGCTAAACTATGTCCTTGGTACAGGACCTTGACCTTGGACTCACGTCATCGATCGTGGAAGGTTCTTCTCGTTACGTTCTACAATTATAAGGCGGGTACTTCTCCTTTGTGCTCTTGTAGTTTCCTTTACCTTTAAGCATGGCTGTTATGTCTAAGTAGGTTGCTTGACCTTGTTCTTTGTCGTTATTTAAACATCGCCATTGAGACTTATTCTTCGTCGATCTTCGAGTATTCCAAGTTTGTATCCGTACAGTCCTCTATTGACTTTCTGTTCTGTAAAGTGCCGCTTGTACGCGAGCACTTAGAAGTTCATTAAACACCATAAGGTTTATTTGGCATTAGAAATACCCTACCTAGTAGTGTAGATACATAATCGTTGGATTTCGGTTTCTGGTTGGTTGTATCGATGCATGTTTCACTCGTTGGATTTTATTGCATCGTGGTTGCTTCGGTTGTTTGTGCATCGTATATCATGCACCATACTTGCACGTTGCATACTAACGACTGTTGGCTTATATTTGGTTAAGCCGTCGTTAGTCATATTGTTGCTCGATTCACTCAACCACATGTTGTCATGGTAGTGGTTAGAGTGCGAGTGTTTGTCCTGTCATGCCAGACAGTGACACCCTCACCGTTGTTTTAGAGGGATGAGCTGTTGGTGACTCACCCTCACTGTTGTTTGTTTTTTTGAGGGATATTGTAGCTATGATAGCTCCCCCCCGATGTACCGTGGGTTTGGAGTGTAGATTCCCCAGCATCCTGTCCACTCAACCACGCCTTATGTGGTATTATTATTGTTGTTGTTGGAGTGGTACAGTTGTCACAGCCCTACCCACTCGGTCACACAGAGGGGATGTGTTGACGGCTTGATTGGCGTCAGGGGTGACACATGTCATTGCATCATGTGCATACGTATTTCTTTTATGCATTTGATTGGGTTTAATGCACTTATATGAGCTATGATTGTTGCATATGTTTGACATGCATGTATATCTTGATATTATTATTGTTGAGTTGTTCTATACCTGCTTAGTGCTTATCCGGATTTTATGCTATGTCGTTTTACTATATGTTATGCATGTTTAGGTGATTCTATAATTCTTATGGACTGTACACTGTTGATTTCTCTACTTCGTTATCCTTATTATGTCATGCTTATTTGTCTACTCATATACCCGCAGAGTCCGCCCGGACTCACCACCCCTGCTTTCCTTTCTGTTGTTTCAGAAATATAAGAGAAAATATAATAAATGATTTTTTATTGTAACGACACGGTCTCTCAACCCCCTTGGCGGCCAAATCAATATTTGGCGGCCCAACAAACTGGCCCCACGGCCCAACAACCTGGCGGCCAAATCAACATTTGGCGGCCCAACTATGTCGTCGACCAACAACCGATGTCGACGACCAACAGCCGTGTCGTTACTCACTAGGACTTCCCACCCCTGGCCAGTGGATTTTTGCCTTTCTCAGGATTCGAACTCTAGACCTCCAGGATAAGTACTAGAGTTTATGAATCCTGATACCAATTGATCAAATTACAAATAGAGTGGTCGAGGCATCTCAGCCTTCGATAGAGGGGGGAGCCACAGACATTGTCCACCGACCAGCTGAATGAGATTTACTATGATGTTGTCGGTGGACGGACAAAAAACTCCACCCTCTACGAGCTTGGCTCACAGGCCAAAGTTGCCTTCGATCGGCTGAGGATGCCCAGGGGTCGTGCCTCTTCATCCGCTTCTTCAGAGATGCAGTCTTTACGTCAGGAAAATCATGAACTGCGCTCTCAAATTGCCGACATGGATCTGAGGATGAGTAATTGGATAGCCGATCAGCAGCGGCAGAGAGCGGCGGACGAACGGAGGCATAAAGCTTTGGTGGACCATATGAACGCGGTCATAGCTAATTTTCCTCCAACACAACCATCGCAACACGGTTTTGAGTCACAGGATACTCAAGACCTAACAGACATGGACGAGTAGAATTTTTTAAGGTATAAGTTAAACTATGACGTGTTTTATTTTAACTATGTTAAATTTATTTATTCATTATTTACACTAATAAATTATATTTTTATTTTTCAGGACTCTGGATAGATACAGCTAGACACCCTTACAGGTGAGTTATAAAGGCAGAGGTCTAATTAGTTTTTGCTTCCTGCTTATCATATAAATTTGAGATGAGTTGCATTATATTTTGTCCCTGTTTTAATTCAAACTCATGCATGTTGTTGTCTTCTTCACATGCTTCAAATGGTTGTTATTATTTGGTTAAATTTATCTAGCAAGTTGGTTTCTATTAATCTAATCTGTGTGATTATTCACATGCTTCAGAGGAATCGTTATAATATTGTTCATGGTGCAGATGATTTACAGGTGTTATTATCACAAACATCAAGGAAGGTTAGAAGATTAGATGACAAATAGTTGCTGGTAGACTTGTATTATTGAAAATACTTCAGTTAGGATTGGATGCAAGCATGTATTATTGTACTTGACTTGTATTGTACTTCAGTATGCATTTGGAGACTTGTAATATGTATTGTACTTCAGTATTGTACTTGACATGTATTATTGTATTGTTTTCAAACTAGTCATTTTTAATATATTATTTTTTTGTCAATTATTTCTGGTGTAAATTATGTTATTATGTCAGGATTGGAGATTTGTTTCAATCAAAATATTTTTTTCCCATTAATCCAATTTTTTTTATTACGTTCCGACGGAATACCGACGGAAATAAAAATCCGTCGGAAATATATCGAATTGAGCTTACGATAAATCGCCGACGGATTCTCATATTCCGTCGGAAATTTCTGACGGAAACTGTTTTCCGTCAAAGATTACCGACGGAAACTCCATTCCCGTCGGTATTCGCCGAAAAATACAAAAACCGGGATGAAGAAGATTACCGACGGAAACTCCGTTCCCGACGGAATCTCTCTTTCCGTCGGAAACCGTCGGGAATCTCCGACGGAAACTCTGTTTCCGTCGGTAATCTTCTTCATCCCGATTTTTGTATTTTTCGACGGAATTGTATTTCCGTCAGGTTTCCGTCGGTATTGACCGACGGAATATTCCGTTGGTATGTTTCTTTTGCCGACGGACCCATTTTTCCGTCGGTACGTTTCTTTTTTCCGACGGACTCATTTTTCCGTCAGAAATATTACCCCCGACGAATAATTTTTTGTCAATATTTTTTCCGTCGGAATTCCATCCGGAATCGTTTGTACCGATGGAATTCCGTCGGTAAATTCCGTCGGTAACGTTGGATTTTTTTTAGATATCTACAATAAAATTCTTAGCGTAGTGATCGGGTTTACTGAGGGGTTGCCACATGGGGACATAGCATCCATGTGTCAACAGAAGATAGAGTGAGACTTAGGTGGCGGCTAGCTCAGGTGCTACTCGCTCGAGAGGACGATAACATGAGAAAACCTTGATCTCACTGGCTCAGCCCCAACCAAGTAAGCCTCACTTGGTCCCGGGCAAGGCTGAGCATTGCCCGGGGTCTCGGGGGCAGTGACTCGACCTCAATCAAGGAAGCTTCACTTGGTCCCAAGCGAGCAAGGCTGAGCATTCCACGGGCGAGATCTCGGGTGTACTGCCCAGAGCACTACCTGAGTGTCGAAGGTCATCTCGAGAATAAACACTTAGGCACGTCCTCTCGCAAGCAATATCAAAGGATGTAGAATGTTAATAATTAATGAAGTAATTAATATCTCTCAGTAGGCCGTCAAGGTATAAAGTGAGATTTTAACGATGGGGAAGAGTAAGGAACGATTATAAAAGTTTTATAAAAGCTCTTAATGATTGATAATAAAGACGGTCATAGAGATTATAACATCAAAAGTCATTAATATTAAAAGAAAGAAACACTAAGGAGAAGAAGTATAAAGGGACATAAGAAACACCGAAATGAGGTCTGAGCAATTTTCTATCTTATCTCCTTCCTTTGTAATTTTCTAATTTTCGACTTAAATGTCGGAGTGGCAATCACCAAGACCTCTCATGGTGTCATTCTAATATTTTTTTTTCTCTTTAAAAATTATCTTTGTTTTCAGGTCTCTCGATATTCGTTGCCAATCCACTCCACGTAGAAACAAATTGAGATCATCGAGATCCACCGTCTGTGGTTAGTTTCTAAAACACATAGCAAACACATAGCCAATCCACTCCACGTATGGGCATCTATTTTTCAAAAATGAAAAATAAAAAAGATGTCACACTTTTCTAGAATAATTTCACTTTTAATATTATTATTATAGTAACTACGACTATGGACTATAAAATATAACAAACCAGATTTACAATCCTGGATTGTTGGATCACATGATCTTACTATTCAGAATACCGAATCAATCCTGAATTATATAGGATCATTTTTCCCAATGAAATCAGAACTAGATCGGTAAAAATTTTTAGAGTTCATAATTTTGACTCAAATTAAACCGCGGAACTTATAGTATATCAAATCGAAAAATGTTGAAAAATTCATAATTAATTATTAGGAGAAATTTATAACCGCTCACTGCCAAACCCAAAATATATCGTTTAAAGTCTTTACGAAGGCGAGAAAATTTTTAGTCATTTTTATTATCTTTTAGACTATTTTATAATTTAGGTTATTTTCTTAGTTTTTTTTACAGAGTTAGGTAAGAGATAAAGTTCCAAACTAATTAAATATTTATTTAGTTATTTTTGAGTTAGTCTATGATCAATAATATTTTATCGGTTCTTTCTCCCAAAACAATAAATTTTTAGATGTCATTGCTTAGTATTTTGATGAATCAACAATCTAAAGGATTATTTTCCATATGAACTTCTGCTATATCACTGTTTTGTTAGTCTTTAAATTGAAATCATCTTGTAAATCAAGTAAATTACTAGTTAATTTAAATTCGTATATGTTATAATGTCATCTATGATGTCGAGTGTCGATATATATATATATATATATATATATATATATATATATATATATATATATATATATATATATATATATATATATATATATATATATATATATATTAATCTTTTATATTTAAATGATCTTTTAGACTTTTTTTAATTATTAATTATGTACTCTAAACTTTCACGGGTTTTGTTAGGATCGTAAGATTATATGATCTGGTTCTGATCGATTCGATCTTGACCCTCTCCTCGACGCCGCCCCACACGCAGCGAAACCGCCGCGCCTCCCTCTCCCCTTTACCTTCTTATTCTCCTTGTTTTCTCCTTGGATTTGGGCCAGCGATCGGAGGATTGGAGGAGGTTGAAACCAGGGGCAGCCGCCGGTTCTTTCTCCTCGGCGGAGATCCATCGTCGGCAATCTTGTCTGGGTAGAAGGATTGTGGCCGGTGCCAACTCAGGACCTTGATTCGGACTCGTTCAGTTGATCGTGGAAGGTTCTTGTTTACGGACTTCTACAATTATAAGGCGGGTACTTCTCCTTTGTACTCGTATAGTTCGTTTATCTTAATGCATGGCTTATTATGTCTTTATAGATCTGCTTGACCTTGATCTTGTTGTTATTATTTTATATTGTTGATACCTTTCTTCGTTGATCTTCGAATATTCGAAAATTCCGTATCCGTACAGTCTTCCGTTGAATTTCTATTCTGTAAAGTACCACTTGAACGCGAGTACTTAGAGGTTCATTAAGGTTTATTTGACATTAGAAATATCCTACCTAGTAGTTTAGTTGCATGTTCGTTGGTTTTTGGTTGGCTTCTGGTTGGTTCTTAGTTGGTTTCTAATACTTGTTGTTTCTACCGGCGCATCGTTGTTTTTTTTATTGTTCGTGCATCTTGCATCATGCAATATATCTGCACGTTGCATACTAACGACTATTGACTTTCATTTGATTAAGTCGTGTTGCTCAGTTCTCTCAACCACTTGTTGTCGTGGTAGTTGCTAGAGTGCGAGCAACTGTCATGTTATGTCACACATGTTAGAGTTGTAGGTAAACAGTCACACACTCACCGTTGTTTTAGAGGGATATTAGAGTTGTTGATAGCTCTCCTTTTATTCCGGGGTTTGAAGCAGTTGGCTCCCTAGCATTAGAGTTGTTGATAGCTCCCCCTTTATTTCGGGGTTTGGAGCAGTTGACTCTCCAGCATTAGAGCTGTTGATAACTCTCCCTTTATTCCGGGGTTTGGAGCAGTTGGCTCCCCAGCATTTATATGCGCTATGTTTGTTGCATTTGGTTGACATGCATGTATATTTTGATATGGTGATATCAAGAGGTTTTTTTGTACATGCTTAGTAGTCGTTTTGCTTTATGTCATGTTGTTTTGATATGTTATACATGTTCAGGTACATGTTTAGGTATTCTTATATTTCTTAGAGACTGTACCTGTTGTTTTCTCTACTTTTATAACTTGATTATGCCATGCTATTATTTATTCTTATAACCGCTGAGTTCGCCCGGACTCACCACCCCTGCTTCCTATTTTTGTTTCAGGTAGCAGGTAGTTGCATTACTTGGAGCCAAGAGAGGATTCAGTTGTCAGTCCCACGTTTTCGAGTTTGTTTCCATATTGGGTTATTATCGCAGTACTTTATTTCTGCATTTTCGTTGTTTCTGCATTTTCATTTCCAAGACTGAATTTGTTTTATTAGTCTGGTAATTGTCTTAGAAGAGTTTTGTTTATTTCATATTACGCCGGTATGTTTTCTTGTGGATGTTCTTTAGAGTATTCTTTTCTTTTGTTTGTGATGGATGAGTCATCCAATTATTATAAACTGCATGGTTGTGTTTATTTTTTTTCTTATTGTTGTGATGCTAGCCGCATGTGGCTAAGCTATATTAATGAGATGATATAGTTTATGTCCCAACTTGTCTGCCGTACAAGGGAGATGCTTCTCGATTTTCGAGTAAGCATGTGCCTCTGGGGGCGTGACACCTAACTGAAGTTACACAGGATCGAAGTGTACCGAGTGACTAGCCCTGAATGAGGTTTGGCAAATTAAGAAAGTTCAAGTGGGTTAAAGATAACCGCACGTTGACAAAGAGAAATCCTAATATGTCATGATTGATCGATTAATGTTAGACAAGGAAACCCTAGATTTGGATCAAGCAAGTTAGGATTGGTCAATCGATTAGAAGCTCTCATGAACAAAAAGCTTCTGAATCGATTGAAGCAATCGATTAGAAGCTTCCGATTTGATTGGGATGACTCACCAATCAATTACGAGTTCGAAAAAGAGTCATTCTGCAGGTGAAGCGTTTGAATGATGACGTGGGAATCAATTAGGGATAAGACTAATTAATTAGAGGCGTCAATATAACATTAAAAAAGGATTTTCGTGAAAGTCTGAAGGAAGAGCTCAATATCACATTTTATGTTAGTTCTTGGGAGTTCTTGGATCTCAAATTCAGTGACGAATCTTGGATTCGTCGCCTATTTGGTGACATTTGGCGATGAATTCAGGATTTGTAACCAAATTTAAAACTACACCGGAATCTCAAATTCAGTGACGAATCTTAGATTCGTCATCGATTTGACGACAAATCTTGAATTCATCGCCAAATATAAAGATTTTTGCCAAATCTAAAATTATGCCAGGAGTTCAAATTTGACGATGAATGCATAACTCATTTTCAAATTGGCGACAAATCCCAAATTCCTTACCAAATTTAAATATTTTCATCGAATTTAAAACTACGTCGGGATCTCAAATTTTACGACGAATTATATGTTTACTGTCAAATTTAAAATATCTTAGTCAAATTTAAAACTTGGCAAGATCTCAAATTTGGCATTCTTTGCAAAATTTAAAACTTGGTCAGGATCTTAAAAATCCTATCAAAAGAGATTTCAGGTATCCTATCAAAATAGATTTCTCACCTGAAATCTGTATGGATTAACATGCATTACTTACATCCATCCCGAATATCTTGAGTTAATTAAAGATAGGAGCTTACGTCCATCCCGAATATCTTTTCCACTCAAATAAAAATCCTATAAAAGGAGATTTCTCACCTGAAATCTACCGCTCCACTGAAGCTCGATGATGAAGATTCCTCTTGCAAGGTAGCCAAATCTGTATGGATAAACATGCATTAGAGTCTGGCCATCAAAACTTATCCCAATATGATTCCTTCTATACTTAGTCATGTTAATTAATGTTAACCGTGCATTTATAAAGAATTATGTTCTAATTAAAACCCTAACAGATACTAGATCTCAGAATTGCAAATTGAGAGTTGTGCACTCAAAGATCATTATTATTATTATACCTGAGTATCACTTTCTTTAGTTCATCCATTCATTCTGTCTTCAGTGTCAATAATGCAGAGGTCAACTTCGTCAAGACTCTAGCTACAAATGAATAACCTGGACAACTTGGACACTTGATCAGCCATGTTTTGTCAAACTCGTCATTTTTGAGTGAGTTCTTTGCATAAATGACTCGATTTGAATAGGATTTCGCATCTGCACATCTTCTAGCAACTTTAATTAAATAGGATCTCATCTATGTATGTACAACTACAACATATGCACACATGAGATCTTATTCAAACTAAGTCAATATTATCACGCCCCACGAAGCTCATACTTGTTTGAAAATCACACAACATTTTACCTGTACGGCGGATAATCTGAAACTTGTCTACATCCATCTCAACCATATATAATAGTACACATGGCTAGCATTCACACAATCACAACTATAATAAATAAAGATAAATAACCATGCAGTTAAATAATATATCTATAAATGATAAGCATAATAAATAAATAAATCTTCGTAAACTAAATGCAACAAATCAAAAGTCTAACGAACATAAATAAATGCATGTCCATAGAAAATTAAATACAATCCGTAATAAAAATAAAACTAAAGTGACATCAATACAATAAGATTACTATGAAAGTACGAAAATAGTAAAAATACTTAAGCAAGGAACTGGCAGGTGGATCTTCTCCTGACGACACTAGATATAGCTATCAACTACCTGAAACAAAAGGAACAAACGAGGGGTGGTGAGTCTGAACGGACTCTGTGGGTATAAGAATAGATAAATACATAGTATATAAAAAAGATACAACAAGCATATAGAATCAAAGATATACTGTCTTTGGAATAAAGAACATAAATCAAATGTATCTGTACGAGTAAACACAGTACCAAAAAAAAGGTAATTTGCGGCGGTTTTTGTTGAGATTTACGGCGGTTTGGAAACGACGTTAAATATTTTACCTGCGGTTTACAAAACCGCCGCCGATAACGGTGTCCTTAAACAATTTAGCGGCGGTTTGATTGAACCGCTGGAATAACCGCCGCCATAATACGTTTTCCGGCGGTTATTTTGCGGCGATTCCTTAACGGCGGTTTTAGCCGCCGATAAAACTATCACTCGATTTAGGTTGATGAATTTTTTGCGGCAGTTTTTGCAATATTAAAACCGCCGCAAAATTAATGGCGGTTATTTCCAAATTACCTGATTTAGTGGCGGTTTGAACCGCCACAAAAAACCATGTTTTGATTTACCGGCGGTTTTGGAACCGCCACAAAAAACCACTATTTTGATTTACCGGCGGTTTTGAAAAGGTTCCAAAGCCGCCGGTAAATGATTTTTAGGTATGTACATACCTAAAAATCTATGTAATACACAAGGCATGATCAGAAATCTACATAATACCTCAATAAATTGCTCATACTGCCGAGCAAATCCAGGTCATATAATAAATACAAATCATAACCAAATATGTATGTCAATCAAATGCAACAATCATAACTTAAACAAATACAACAAACACAAACAAATATACAATGCATAATATGCACATGATACAATGACTTGCTCTGTATACACTCCAACTACCGCTATACTGGATAGGTTGGGTGGACAAGATACAAGAGTCAAAAACCTGTGGCTATGCAGAAAAGTCATAATACCTATGGCTATATGCATGAAAAGTCATAATACCTTTGGCTATGAAACCTCAAGAACACCTGTGGGGACCCCTAACACCTGGGGGATATCAACTGTCTACACACAACTCTAATTGAGAGTGGTACAACATGAAATATAATCGACGACCCATCTCAACCATAAGTGAGCTAGTGGTCGTCAACATGCAAATAATGCTATGGTGCATGTCACTAATATGCACAATCTCAATCAAATCAAAATCATGCAATCAATATATACACATGCATTCAATCAATACCAAAATATGCAACTAATCTATTGGATAGGGTATATCTAATGTTAACCAAACCCTAGATAGGTCATATGATATTTCTAGAGTACACGCATACAAACGGTACTCTTTAGATCAGAAACCAAGAGTTGAGACTGTATATCTGAATTTTTTGGATTTCTACTCAAATGTCAAGCAAGAATAAGTATCAAGCAGGAAAACAAACAGAATAGATTTAAGGTAAATCAACCTACGTAGATAATAAAATAACCATGTATTTAAGATAAACGATTCTATAGAAATCAAGTAAGAAGTACCCGCCTCAAATATATAGACCGTATCGAGATAAATCTCTCGTCTAAATGCTCGTATCAAATCAACGTCCTATATCAAAAAGTATAACTTAGCTACTTTAACAAATAGCACTAGCAAAACTAAATTTTCATACTTAATTAGGATCATCTTAATTATCAAAATCATTAATTAACCTTCATTATTAATGATTAACCTCGAATTAATTCCCAACTGTTAAATTTAGGTTTAATCCCCCTTGAGATGGGCTTAGGGGGCTAGTAACGTGACATATCTATCTTTTTTATAGTATATATGTGCATAATTAGTTAATATATTGTAACATTTATAATTTTATAGTTATTTGAGTAATGAAAATGAGATTTGACATATTAATAAAAAAGAGTATTTTTTTTATTTCTTACAGTGTGATTAGATCACATTAATCATTTTAGCTTTCCTTTTCTACACATTCATCATAAACCTACTTAAATGGAAGGAAGAAATGCAATTAAAATTAATTATTACGGGGCAAAAATCAAAATAATCAAAAGGGCTCTTAAATTGTTATATGAGCATCTCATTTTCATAAAAAGTCAAGGACGCCCAATATTTTTTAGAATACATTTACTTTTAGTATTATTGTGAAAACTAAGACTATATCAATTAATTACTAGTAGCAATTATAATATATATGTAGTAATTTGTCGTAGCTGTAGCTATTATAATGTAAAAAAATTGGATTATTTCATTTCAATCACAATTATTATACACAAAACATTATTACATCAAAATAATTTAGGTCAAAATTTCTTAAACTTTCCTACACATTAATAGGTAAATATTAAACTTTAAATCTTAAATTCTAAAACTTTTAATCCTAAATCCCAAATATGTACTATTATATCAAAATACTCATTACGATTTTGTTAAAATCATTTTAAATTTAACAAAATCATTTTAAATTTATCAAGATCACTTTAAAATAAGTGTATAATTAAGTTGCTATGTAGCTGCTATATAATTATAGAAACTATTAAATAGTTATTATAGATAAACTATTCCAAAACTATAAAACTTAAATCATTAAAATTTTGAATACTAAATGTTAAATCATGAACATTATTATATCAAAATAATTTTTACCAATTTATCAAAAAATATTTAAATTTAATTAAAATCATTTTAAATTGGTCAAAATAACTTTAAAATAATAATTGTAAAAGGTACTATGTATCATCTTAAATTCTACAACAATATTAAATTATCTATTATACATTGTAACAACTACTATTTTACATTATTTTATTTTTACAATCAAAGTTAATCAGATTAATCTTGGAAGTGATCGGTTTGATCCTACGAAAATTTTTCATCGACTATCAAAGTAAATTGATGGCCTCCCATGTGGTAACCTGCTTAGTTTTTTGATTTATCTCTCTATAGATGGTTGTGTAGTCGGTCAAGTGGGTTGCCCGAGATCAACATATGACCTTTTACAGAAATGATTTAAGTGTGGGATGCTCGGGGTTTCCTGATTTCAAATTTGTAATTTTACCTCTTTTATCACATCGAAATCGGACGGAAGCATAGAAGCGAGAGGTGAGATTGTGTGCAAGGTCAACATCTCTTTCAACTTCTCCTTGGACTTCTCACCGAAGCACTCCATTTGAGCAAGCTTCCCCACCCGGAAGTTGATCTTGTCACCACCACCTCTTCTCCTTCCTGCCTCCCCCCTCCCTCTCACTCCATGTCCACAATCCCAACCTCAACACCTATCACTCTCCATTAACCCCCACGCGCACAAAGAACATTGTCGCCATCATAATTAACGACAAACCAATAGATATTGAGAAAGGATGGGATGATAATAAAGAAAGGGACGGCAGCATAGACCACTTGCTTGGCTTAACACTGAAGGATCCAAAGGATTACGAGGGCAATGGGGTTGGAGAGGAGAAATGTGACGACGAGGGTCCAAATGAGATCCTTCAAGAAGGGAGAAGAAGAGAAGGAAGAGGAGAAGAAATTAGAGAAAGAGAGGATGGAGGAGAAGATATTGCGGTCAAAAACAAAGGAGGAAAGTCAGGAGGTGACAAAGTTCCAACTGGCTAGGGAAATGAAGCCCAGGGCAAAAATTTGGTACCAGAGGCATGTCTCCTTTGGAGATGGGATGGGGGCGCTATCGCCCCTCTGAGATTTCTTTCCCTCTCATCCTTTGTTGTTTCCTTTCTTTTATCTGTTTTCCATCGCCTTTCTCTTCTCTTATCTTCTCCGAAGGATAATTTTCACGATTTATTATTTTCCATTCTTCATCCACTCTTTGGAGTGAACAAAGCATTATTTTTAATACTATTATAACAACTACGACTATCTGCTACAATATATAGCACCTACTTAATAACTATTACAACATATATCAATTAGTCGTAGTTGTTACAGTGTGAAAAATTGCTCCCATACACTTAGTTGAGTTGGTACTGTAGTAGAATTGTATCATAGGAAGAAGATTTGAATCTCCTAGGGTTCATTTCCTTAGAGAATAAGTTTCTCCTACCTAGAAGGTCATTCGGTATCGTGATTTATCACCTTTCCACAGGCCTTCAGATGGCATGGAAGGGCTTTCTGAGATAAGCTTTATCATCTTTTTTTTCATCACATTACAATGTGAAAAATTAATTATTACATTTTAATCAAAATTAGTATACACGAAACAATATTATTTCAAAAAAAATTTAACAATTAGGTCAAAATTGTTTAAATTTTATTAAAATCATTTTAAATTAGCCAAAATCATTTTAAAATGGTTGTAGAAGATACTAATTAGGGGCACTTGGTAAGTGGGTTTAGAAGACGGGAATGTGAATGAAATCTATTTCATTCCTGATCCTGCCCTATCTTTGGCACCGTACGGACAGCCAACGTGGCAAACGGCCTGGCCAACTTCAGGGTTCACGTCATTGTACGGGCAGCCAGCTTGGCAAATACCCTGGCCGGTCCCAGGATCTCTGCCGGCCGGTCGGACTCAAGGCGGCCGGTCAGAATAAATGTAGCGGTTCATCCGGCCGGTCAATCCCGGTCGGCCATATTAAGGTTATTACACCTCATATATGTGGGTACTTCTGCCCGGCCACAATAGGGTTTCGTGCCCTCTTTCCTGGGTACTGCCGCCCGGCCACTTAGGGGCTCACATGCCTAATCATCCGGGTGCAGCCGCCCGGACATCCTTCATATACATACTTACAAGCCCCCCAGGCTTGTTCGCCTGGCGCCCACTCGGGCTCTCCCGGAACCACCCGGAGATAAAGACAAAACACACCTGCACCTTCCTGCAGGTAACAGACTGTCATCACTCGTGTGAACTGGCACTCCCTGGCACGCCGCCCTGTCGCGCCGTTGGTGCCAGGCGGCGCCGGTCGGGGACGTACAGGAACCTGTCTTTGTCCTCGCATAAGACAAACAGTATGCGACAAGGAATGTTGGCTACAAATCGACATAATCATACAATATTCCCTGACGCCGTCAGAGAATCCTGACACAGGGCAGACAGAATCAGGGAATATCCCCCGACCAGGTCAGAGAATCCTGACACAGGTCAGACTTGGTCTATTTCCCCGGCTATATAAGTCACTCCCCTCCTCATTATCAGGTACGCGCGAAGCCCCTCATCTATAGTGCTCCATTATTTTTACTGTTCATCGGAGTACTGACTTGGCCATCGGAGTGCCTTGCCGGGACGCTTCCCGGCTAGGTTGCTAACGGTCATCTTCCCCGCAGGTCTACATCCATTCGGTCGACGGTTCACTAGGCGACATCCACCTACGTCCGGTCGGACGACACCCCCCACTCGCTGAGTCATTCTGAGCCAGGGCATCAAGTCAGCATCCACGTCATTCCTCTCTATACCGTCATCCGGTTGCGGTCCCACTCCGCTTGGTGACAGGATCAAATTTGGCGCTAGAAGGAGGGCTTTCTGCCTGATCAAGAGCGAAGAATGGAAAACCCCAATCCACTGACGGTTACTCTTTCGCCAGAAGAATACGAAATGCTGATGGCTGTCCGGACACAGAGGGCACAACAATCGCATCCGCCTACCGGTAGTCAAGGGGCCCGGCCCCCTGGGCCCTCTTTGCGGGGAAACTCAGAAGGTATGGCTGCTCAGCCCGACCCCTTCATTCCTAATTTTCCCCGAGCCCTTTTTCGGAACGAGGCCCACTCGGCCCCGACCGAAGCTTCAGCGTCCAGCCTGGCGCATCAGGCGCGCCCAGATAAAGGGAAAGGTTTAGCCGACCCCGCCGCGGCCTATCCGACTCACAGCCCTTTCTCCTCGCAAATTCTTGGGGATCCCGTTCCCAAGCATCTACGATTCTTCACCATGCCTGAGTACTCGGGGGCCAGTGACCCCGAGGAGCACGTCATGAAGTTTGAAAGCGCCGCCCAGTTACACCAATACCCGGAGGGCGTCAAATGCCGCGCTTTCCTGACAACCCTCTCCGGACAGGCTCAACGATGGTTCGACGGACTCCCGGGTGGATCAATTGGGAGTTTCGCAGAGGTAAAGCGGCTGTTTCTGCAACATTTTGCAAGCAGTCGGAGGCACCACAAGACCAGCCTCAATTTGTTCGCTCTGAAGCAAGGTCCGAAAGAGTCACTCCGGGCCTACATCCAGAGGTTCAATGGAGTAGCTATAGAGGTGCCCAATACCACGCCCGAAGTACTGGTCACCGCCTTCTCACAAGGGCTCCAAGAGGGTGACTTCTTCCGATCCCTTATCAGGAAGCCACCGAAGGATTTTGACAGCCTGCTCGGGAAGGCTGTCAAGTATATCAATGTCGAGGAAGCGCAAGCCGCCCGGAGGAAGGAAGTTATAGTTAGCCCACCGCCCGCACCTCAACACAACAGATCGCCAGGAGGACCGATTCGCAGTCCCCGACCGCCCGATCGGCCCGGAATGAGACCCCAGCAAGTGCAGGTGGCACAGGGGAATTGGCCCAACAGATGGGCACCGTATTGTGCGTTTCACCAGTGTAATACGCACAACACTGAGGACTGCCGAGCAGGCGGCAGAGCTCGGACCCCACTCGGCAGGGGTCAAGGACGACAAACCCCGCAGGGACGCGGGCGTGGTCATGGAGCCACAGCCCAACAAGGACAAAGGCGGGATACCCCCGCCGCCCGGCAATTGTTTCCTCGGCCCGAGCAGGAAGAGGTGGAGGAACTTGACGAAGATCAAGCTAATCACCAGAACGCCGTCCGAGGAGGCGTCAATGTGATTTCCGGCGGTCCGACCGGAGGCGACTCCAACCGAGCCAGAAAGACGCAGGTGCGCCGACTGGAAATTCACCAAGTCGGAGTCAGCACCTCTCAAGCTCAAGGGCCCCAAATCAGCTGGGGGCCGCAGGATTTACAAGGATTGGAGGTGCCGCACGATGACCCGCTGGTCATCACGGCTGTCATCGCCAACTACGAAGTCCACCGCACCATTGTGGACACCGGCAGCTCGGTAAACATTTTATATAAACGAGCTTTCGATCAACTGCAAATTGAATTATCGCAGCTAGAGTTGGTGGCTACTCCCCTGTTCGGATTTACGGGGAACGAAGTACAGCCGATCGGACAGATACGGCTGGCCGTCTCACTTGGAGAGGAGCCACTCAAGAGAACCCGATGGACCACATTTCTGATTGTGGATGCCCCAGCTGCCTACAACGCCATTCTCGGTCGACCGGCTCTCAACGAATTTAAAGCGGTAGTCTCCACCTACTACCTCAAGGTGAAGTTTCCAGTCGGCGACAGGGTCGGCGAGGTGAAGGGCAATCAGACCGTGGCCCGGCGCTGCTATGCTGATGATGTCCGCTCGGGAGGTCAAAAGGCAAGGCGGGCAGGTAGCAGCTGCAACATGGTGCAAGCCTCCCCTTGGGCAGAATTGCGGGAGGACAAAGAGGAGGTACAACTTTTGCCCGATAGGGAAGATACCAAGATACAAATTGCTGCAGGACTTCCTGAGGAGCTGAAGCAATCCCTAATCGACTCCCTCGCTCGAAATCAAGACGTATTCGCCTGGTCGGCGAAAGATTTGAAGGGGGTCCGACCGGAAGTCGCGGAACACCAGCTCCATGTTTACCCGGGCGCGCGGCCAGTAAAGCAACGGAAAAGGGATCGCAGCGCCGCGCAGAATCAAGTCATCCGGGCGGAAGTAGAAAGACTGTTGGAAGCAGGACACATCCGGGAAGTTCAGTTCCCAGCCTGGCTGGCGAATGTGGTGCTGGTGGCCAAACCCAACGACAAGTGGCGGGTATGCATTGATTTCCGAAACCTCAATCGTGCATGCCCGAAAGATTGCTACCCACTTCCACGGATCGATCAAATGGTAGACTCGACGGCCGGCAGCGAGTTCATATCGATGCTGGATGCATACCAGGGATACCACCAAGTACCACTGGCTGTTGCCGACCAGGAGAAGGTTAGCTTTGTCACGGCTGATGGCACCTACTGCTACACCGTCATGTCGTTCGGCCTCAAGAATGCGGGCGCCACCTACCAAAGAATGATGAACAAGGTGTTCCGGTCGCAAATGGGGCGTAACGTCGAAGTATACGTCGACGATATTCTGATCAAGACTGCCCGGGCGGAAGAACTAATCCCCGACATTGAAGAAACTTGCCAAACTCTGCGGCGGTTTGGCCTGAAGCTTAATCCGGCCAAATGTCTATTCGGGGCTCGAAGCGGGAAGTTCCTCGGTTATATAGTCACCGAGCGGGGAATCGAAGCAAATCCGGGCAAAGTAAACGCCATCATGGAGATGCCGGCTCCAAGGAATCTCAGAGAGGCTCAACGGCTGATCGGACGGATAACGGCCTTGTCAAGATTCATTTCCCGGTCAGCCGAACGGGGTCTGCCATTCTTTAAGACATTACGCCGTGCCACCAAATTTCAGTGGGACGCAGAATGTGACAGGGCCTTCGAGGAGCTGAAAGCTTATCTGTCTGAGCTACCGACACTCGCCCGGCCGGAGCCGAATGAGAATTTATATGTATACTTGGCAGCTTCCTCCGACTCGGGCAGCATGGTGTTGGCTCGGCAAGAAAAAACTGAGCAAAGGCCGGTGTACTTCTTTGCCCACTTATTTAAAGGAGCCGAGTGTCGGTACACGACACTCGAAAAATTGGGCTACATACTATTCTTAGCCGCCCGGCGACTCAGACCATACTTCTTATCTCACCCAATTACTGTATTGACTAACAGTAACTTGGGTCGGGTGCTCACCAACCCAGAAGCCTCAGGGCGGCTCGTCAAATGGACAACCGAGCTTAGTGAGTATGACATACAATATCAACCCCGACCGGCTATCAAGGCTCAAGCCTTAGCCGATTTTCTCACGGAATGGCATTCCGATGAAGCCGAGGCCATATGGAAGGTGTACGTTGATGGGGCATCCGCTCGGCAAGGAAGCGGAATCGGCGTTCTCATGGTCTCTCCCGAAGAAGAACGGCTACACTTGTCCGTGCGGCTGGAACACCGGGCGACTAATAATGAAACTGAATATGAAGCACTTATTGCCGGTCTGCAAGCCGCCCGGCATGTCGGCGCCACCCGGGTGTGGCTATACTCAGATTCGCAACTGGCCGGTAATTTCGAAGTCAATGGCAGTCGGTTGCAAGAGTACATCGATGCCTATGAACAGCTGAAGGCGGGTTTCCGTGAGGTACTCTTACAAAAGATCCCTCGGGAAAGCAACTTGAAAGCGGATGAGCTAGCCAAATTAGCTAGCGCAGTCGGATCTTGGGTGGTCCCCCGGCCGGCCTGCCATGCTTTATTCGTCATGCAAATCGAGCAGCGAGCGGAGATCGAATTGGAGACTGATTGGAGAACGCCATTGATCGCATTCTTGACCCGGGGAGAAGTGCCATCCGACCGGGAACAGGCTCGGCTGCTCAGAAAGAGAGCCGTGCAATATACCATGGTCGGAGATGCCCTCTATAAACGAGCTCACGCCCGACCATTACTCAAATGTCTGGGCGGCGAGGATGCAGATTACGTGCTCCGCGAAGTCCATATGGGGGTCTGCCAGTAACCATTCGGGGGCAGAGCCACCGCCCGGAAGGCTCTGTTGGCCGGGTATTATTGGCCAACTTTACAGAAGGATGCCGACCGGCTGGCCGCAACATGCATCTCATGTCAAAAGCACCAGTGCCTGCCGCACCGGCCGACCGAAGTAATGAAGACATCTGCTGTCTCTTGCCCGTTTGACCAATGGGGCA
>JAGFNQ010000275.1:0-23912 GCA_024364735.1 Boesenbergia rotunda | reverse complement strand
ACGCTTCCCGGCTAGGTTGCTAACGGTCATCTTCCCCGCAGGTCTACTTCCATTCGGTCGGCGGTTCACCAGGCGACATCCACTTACGTCCGGTCGGACGACACCCCCCACTCGCTGTCATTCTGAGCCAGGGCATCAAGTCAACATCCACGTCATTCATCTCTGCACCGTCATCCGGTTGCGGCCCCACTCCGCTCGGCGACAGGATCAAATTTGGCGCTAGAAGAAGGGCCTTCTGCCTGATCGAGAGCGAAGAATGGAAAACCCCAATCCACTGACGGTTACTCTTTCGCCAGAAGAATACGAAATGCTGATGGCTGTCCGGACACAGAAGGCACAACAATCGCATCCGCCTACCGGTAGTCAAGGGGCTCGGCCCCCTGGGCCCTCTTTGCGGGGAAACTCAGAAGGTATGGCTGCTCAGCCCGACCCCTTCATTCCTAATTTTCCCCGAGCACTTTTTTGGAACGAGGCCCACTCGGCCCCGACCGAAGCTTCAGCGTCCAGCCTGGCGCATCAGGCGCGCCCAGATAAAGGGAAAGGTTTAGCCGACCCTGCCGCGGCGTATCCGACTCACAGCCCTTTCTCTTCACAAATTCTTGGGGATCCCGTTCCCAAGCATCTACGATTCTTCACCATGCCTGAGTACTCGGGGGCCAGTGACCCCGAGGAACACGTCATGAAATTTGAAAGCGCCGCCCTGTTGCACCAATACCCGGAGGGCGTCAAATGCCGCGCTTTCCTGACAACCCTCTCCGGGCAGGCTCAACGATGGTTCGACGGTCTCCCGGGCGGATCAGTCGGGAGTTTCGCAGAAGTGAAGCGGCTGTTTCTGCAACATTTTGCAAGCAGTCGGAGGCATCATAAGACAAGCCTCAATTTGTTCGCTCTGAAGCAAGGTCCGAAAGAATCACTCCGGGCCTACATCAAGAGGTTCAATGGAGTAGCTATAGAGGTGCCCAATACCACGCCAGAAGTATTGGTCACCGCCTTCTCGCAAGGGCTCCAAGAGGGTGACTTCTTCCGATCCCTGATCAGGAAGCCACCGAAGGATTTCGACAGCCTGCTCGGGAAGGCTGTTAAGTATTTCAATGTAGAGGAAGCGCAAGCCGCCCGGAGGAAGGAAGTTATAGTTAGCCCACAGCCCGCACCTCAACACAACAGATCATCAGGAGGACCGATTCGCAGTCCCCGACCGGCCGATCAGCCGGGAATGAGACCCCAACAAGTGCAGGTGGCGCAGGGGAATTGGCCCAACAGATGGGCACCGTATTGCGCGTTTCACCAGTGTAATACGCACAACACTGAAGACTGCCGAGCGGGCGGCAGAGCTCGGACCCCACTCGGCAGGGGTCAAGGACGACAAACACCGCAAGGGCGCGGGCGTGGTCATGGAGCCACAGCCCAACAAGGACAAAGGCGGGATACCCCCGCCGCCCGGCAATTGTTTCCTCAGCCCGAGCAGGAAGAGGCGGAGGAATTTGACGAAGATCAAGCGAATCACCAGAACGCCGTCCGAGGAGGCGTCAATGTGATTTCCGGCGGGCCGACCGGAGGCGACTCCAACCGAGCCAGAAAGACACAGGTGCGCCGACTGGAAATTCACCAAGTCGGAGTTAGCACCTCACAAGCTCAAGGGCCCCAAATCAGCTGGGGGCCGCAGGACCTACAAGGATTGGAGGTGCCACACGACGACCCGCTGGTCATCACGGCTGTCATCGCCAACTACGAAGTCCACCGCACCATTGTGGACACCGGCAGCTCGGTAAACATCTTATATAAACGAGCTTTTGAACAATTGCAAATTGAAAAGTCACAGCTGGAGTTGGTGGTTACGCCCCTGTTCGGATTTACGGGGAACGAAGTACAGCCGATCGGACAGATACGGCTGGCCGTCTCACTGGGAGAGGAGCCACTCAAGAGAACCCGATGGACCACGTTTCTGATTGTGGATGCGCCAGCTGCCTACAACGCCATTCTCGGCCGACCGGCTCTCAACGAATTTAGAGCGGTAGTCTCCACCTACTACCTCAAGGTGAAGTTTCCGGTCGGCGACAGGGTCGGCGAGGTAAAGGGCAACCAGATCGTGGCCCGGCGCTGCTATGCTGATGATGTCCGTTCGGGAGGCCAGAAGGCAAGGCGGGCAGATAGCAGCTGCAACATGGTGCAGGCATCCCCTTGGGCGGAACTGCGGGAGGACAAGGAAGAGGTACAACTTCTGCCCGATCGGGATGAGTCCAAAATACAAATTGCTGCAGGACTTCCCGAGGAGCTGAAGCTATCGCTGATCGACTCCCTCGTCCGGAATCAGGATGTGTTCGCCTGGTCGGCGAAAGATTTGAAGGGGGTCCGACCGGAAGTCGCGGAACACCAGCTCCATGTTTACCCGGGCGCGCGGCCAGTAAAGCAACGGAAAAGGGATCGCAGCGCCGCGCAGAATCAAGTCATCCGGGCGGAGGTGGAGAGACTGCTGGAGGCAGGACATATCCGGGAGGTCCAGTTCCCGGCCTGGCTGGCCAATGTGGTGCTGGTGGCCAAACCCAACGACAAGTGGCGGGTATGCATTGATTTCCGAGACCTCAATCGTGCATGCCCGAAAGATTGCTACCCACTTCCGCGGATCGATCAAATGGTAGACTCGACGGCCGGCAGCGAGTTCATATCGATGCTGGATGCGTACCAGGGATACCACCAAGTCCCACTGGCTGTTGCCGATCAGGAGAAGGTTAGCTTTGTCACGGCTGACGGCACCTACTGCTACACCGTCATGCCGTTCGGCCTCAAGAATGCGGGCGCCACCTACCAAAGAATGATGAACAAGGTGTTCCGGTCGCAAATGGGGCGTAACGTCGAAGTATACGTCGACGATATTCTGATCAAGACTGCCCGGGCGGAAGAACTAATCCCCGACATTGAAGAAACTTGCCAAACTCTGCGGCGGTTTGGCCTGAAGCTTAACCCGGCCAAATGTCTATTCGGGGCACGGAGCGGGAAGTTCCTCGGCTACATAGTCACTGAGCGAGGAATAGAAGCAAATCCGGGCAAAGTAAAGGCCATTCTAGAGATGCCGGCCCCACGAAATCTCAAGGAAGCTCAGCGGCTGACCGGGCGGATAACCGCCCTGTCCAGATTCATTTCCCGATCAGCCGAACGGGGTCTGCCATTCTTCAAGACATTACGCCGGGCCACCAAATTTCAGTGGGACGCAGAATGTGACAGGGCCTTCGAAGAGCTGAAAGCTTATCTGTCTGAACTACCGACACTCGCCCGGCCGGATCCGAATGAGAGTTTATATGTATACCTAGCAGCTTCCTCCGACTCGGGCAGCATGGTGTTGGCCCGGCAAGAAAAAACTGAGCAAAGGCCGGTGTACTTCTTTGCCCACTTATTTAAAGGAGCCGAGTGTCGGTACACGACACTCGAAAAATTGGGCTACATACTATTCTTAGCCGCCCGGCGACTCAGACCATACTTCTTATCTCACCCAATTACTGTATTGACTAACAGTAACTTGGGTCGGGTGCTCACCAACCCAGAAGCCTCAGGGCGGCTCGTCAAATGGACAACCGAGCTTAGTGAGTATGACATACAATATCAACCCCGACCGGCTATCAAGGCTCAAGCCTTAGCCGATTTTCTCACGGAATGGCATTCCGATGAAGCCGAGGCCATATGGAAGGTGTACGTTGATGGGGCATCCGCTCGGCAAGGAAGCGGAATCGGCGTTCTCATGGTCTCTCCCGAAGAAGAACGGCTACACTTGTCCGTGCGGCTAGAACACCGGGCGACTAATAATGAAGCTGAATATGAAGCACTTATTGCCGGTCTGCAAGCCGCCCGGCATGTCGGCGCCACCCGGGTGTGGCTATACTCAGATTCGCAACTGGCCATACAGCAACTGGCCGGTAATTTCGAAGTCAATAGCAGCCGGTTGCAAGAGTACATCGATGCCTATGAACAGCTGAAGGCGGGTTTCCGTGAGGTACTCTTACAAAAGATCCCTCGGGAAAGCAACTTGAAAGCGGATGAGCTAGCCAAATTAGCTAGCGCAGTCGGATCTTGGGTGGTCCCCCGGCCGGCCTGCCATGCTTTATTCGTCATGCAAATCGAGCAGCAAGCGGAGATCGAATTGGAGACTGATTGGAGAACGCCATTGATCGCATTCTTGACCCGGGGAGAAGTGCCATCCGACCGGGAACAGGCTCGGCTGCTCAGAAAGAGAGCCGTGCAATATACCATGGTCGGAGATGCCCTCTATAAACGAGCTCACGCCCGACCATTACTCAAATGTCTGGGCGGCGAGGATGCAGATTACGTGCTCCGCGAAGTCCATATGGGGGTCTGCAGTAACCATTCGGGGGGCAGAGCCACCGCCCGGAAGGCTCTGTTGGCCGGGTATTATTGGCCAACTTTGCAGAAGGATGCCGACCGGCTGGCCGCAACATGCATCTCATGTCAAAAGCACCAGTGCCTGCCGCACCGGCCGACCGAAGTAATGAAGACATCTGCTGTCTCTTGCCCGTTTGACCAATGGGGCATGGATATCGTAGGTCCCTTTCCGTTCGCCCCCGCCCAGAAGAGGTTCTTGTTGGTCGCGGTGGATTACTTCTCTAAGTGGGTGGAAGCAGAGGCGCTGGCCCGGATCAACGAGCAGGCGGTGATTAAGTTCTTGTGGCAAAACATTTTATGTAGATACGGGATCCCCCACAAGTTGGTTTCTGACAACGGTCGCAGTTTCAAGGGAAGAAAATCAAAGAGTGGTGCTCGGCATACGGCATCCAGCAGGCCTTTACCTCTGTGGCGTATCCACAGAGCAACGGCCAGGCAGAAGTCGCCAACCGGGAAATCTTGAGAGGGCTCAAAACAAAGCTGGATCATGCAGGAACCAACTGGGTAGAGCAGCTGCCCGGGGTCCTTTGGGCAAACAGAACCACACCCCGAGAAGCGACCGGGCAGACGCCTTTCCACCTCGTCTACGGCAGCGAGGCGGTGGTGCCGGTCGAGGTCGGTTGTGAATCTGACCGGCGGTTAAGCTATGACGAAGGGAATGATGAAAGAAGGCGCTTAGAGCTTGACCTCATAGAAGAAGTCCGGGACAATGCAGCCGCCCGGATGTTCGCGTACCGTCAGCGTATGAAACAAAGGTACAACCAGAAGGTGTTGCCGCGCTCGTTTCGAGCCGGGGACCTAGTCTGGAAACGTATAAAGCCGGTTGGTGATGTTAACAAATTACAACCACAGTGGGGCGGACCCTTCAAGGTAGTGCAGAAATTGCATTCAGGCGCTTACTACTTGGAGGATGAACATGGAAAAAGACTTGACCGACCGTGGAGTGCCCTACACTTGCAAATGTACAGAGAGCCCTAGAGATGTAATCTTGTAAAACGCAGCATTCTAGCTATAACGAAAGGCTCTCCCGACTTAAATTGCCGGTCGGCCACACAAGGCAAGTCATACCTGGACGGGATGCAGGCTGATGCGTCATACCATCCGGAAGCCTAAAGCGGTGTCCGGTCGGAGGCGTGGCGCCCCACGCAGAAGATTGGTTCCCTTTGGAAGCCTGAGTCGGCGACTGACTGGAAACCTCAGCCCACTCGGAAGCCTGGATTGGTCCCGGTCGGAAGCGTGGCGGCCCACGTGGAAGATTGGCCCATCCGGAAGCCTAAAGCGGTTCCGGTCGGATGCGTGGCGTCCCACACAGAAGATTGGTTCCCTTTGGAAGCCTGAGTCGGCGACTGACTGAAACATCAGCCCACTCGGAAGCCTGGATTGGTTCCCGGTCGGAAGCGTGGCGGCCCACGTGGAAGATTGGCCCATCCGGAAGCCTAAAGCGGTTCCGGTCGGATGCGTGGCGCCCACGCAGAAGATGGTTCCCTTTGGAAGCCTGAGTCGGCGACTGACTGAAACATCAGCCCACTCGGAAGCCTGGATTGGTTCCCGGTCGGAAGCGTGGCGGCCCACGTGGAAGATTGGCCCATCCGGAAGCCTAAAGCGGTATCCGGTCGGATGCGTGGCGCCCCACGCAGAAGATTGGTTCCCTTTGGAAGCCTGAGTCGGCGACTGACTGGAACATCAGCCCACTCGGAAGCCTGGATTGGTCCCCGGTCGGAAGCGTGGCGGCCCACGTGGAAGATTGGCCCATCCGGAAGCCTAAAGCGGTGTCCGGTCGGATGCGTGGCGTCCCACGCAGAAGATTGGTTCCCTTTGGAAGCCTGAGTCGGCGACTGACTGGAACATTAGCCCACTCGGAAGCCTGGATTGGTTCCCGGTCGGAAGCGTGGCGGCCCACGTGGAAGATTGGCCCATCCGGAAGCCTAAAGCGGTGTCCGGTCGGATGCGTGGCGTCCCACGCAGAAGATTGGTTCCCTTTGGAAGCCTGAGTCGGCGACTGACTGGAAGCGTCAGCCCACTCGGAAGCCTGGATTGGTCCCGGTCGGAAGCGTGGCGGCCCACGTGGAAGATTGGCCCATCCGGAAGCCTAAAGCGGTGTCCGGTCGGATGCGTGGCGTCCCACGCAGAAGATTGGTCCCTTTGGAAGCCTGAGTCGGCGACTGACTGGAAACATCAGCCCACTCGGAAGCCTGGATTGGTTCCCGGTCGGAAGCGTGGCGGCCCACGTGGAAGATTGGCCCATCCGGAAGCCTAAAGCGGTATCCGGTCGGATGCGTGGCGCCCCACGCAGAAGATTGGTTCCCTTTGGAAGCCTGAGTCGGCGACTGACTTGAACATCAGCCCACTCGGAAGCCTGGATTGGTTCCCGGTCGGAAGCGTGGCGGCCCACGTGGAAGATTGGCCCATCCGGAAGCCTAAAGCGGTTCCGGTCGGATGCGTGGCGCCCACGCAGAAGATTGGTTCCCTTTGGAAGCCTGAGTCGGCGACTGACTGGAAGCATCAGCCCACTCGGAAGCCTGGATTGGTCCCGGTCGGAAGCGTGGCGGCCCACGTGGAAGATTGGTCCATCCGGAACCCTAAAGCGGTGTCCGGTCAGATGCGTGGCGTCCCACGCAGAAGATTGGTTCCCTTTGGAAGCCTGAGTCGGCGACTGACTGGAAGCGTCAGCCCACTCGGAAGCCTGGATTGGTTCCCGGTCGGAAGCGTGGCGGCCTTCGTGGAAGATTGGCCCATCCGGAAGCCTAAAGCGGTGTCCGGTCGGATGCGTGGCGTCCCACGCAGAAGATTGGTTCCCTTTGGAAGCCTGAGTCGGCGACTGACTGGAAGCGTCAGCCCACTCGGAAGCCTGGATTGGTTCCTGGTCGGAAGCGTGGCGGCCCACGTGGAAGATTGGCCCATCCGGAAGCCTAAAGCGGTGTCCGGTCGGATGCGTGGCGTCCCACGCAGAAGATGGGTTCCCTTTGGAAGCCTGAGTCGGCGACTGACTGGAAGCGTCAGCCCACTCGGAAGCCTGGACTGGTTCCCGGTCGGAATCGTGGCGGCCCACGTGGAAGATAGGTCCATCCGGAAGCCTGAAGAAGTGCCCGGTCGGATGCGTGGCGTTCCACGCGGAAGATTAATTCCCTTCAGAAGCCTGGGTCAGCGACTGATTAAAACAACAGCCCACCCAGAAGCCTTAATCTGAATCCGGTCGGACGCATGCACGGTGTACGGACGCGTGGCGACCCACGCTCCTTTCAATCGGGAATAATTATTTGGCCTATGCGAGACAATTTGAGGACACGTGGCGGCCCACGTTCCTCCAGTCAAAATTTTCATCCGCGCGGACATCTTCATCGTATCAGTGGTTAGTCGGGAATGCGTGGCGGCCCACGCTCCCCTATTACTCCTCGTCCGGTCGGACGTCTTCGCTAAACAAGATGTCGCGTGGCGACTCACGCCCCTCTTGATCTACAATCTTATTCCACCCAGGCGGCTCGTGCAATACACCGCACACGGATGCGTGGCTATCCACGTTCCGGTCAGCGGCAAGGAACTGTTTGCCCACTCAGACCTTATCAACGTCAGCTGTTGAACATCATGTAAAGCCGGCCGGATGTTAAACGGGCAAAAGTAGCTTGGCCGCAGAATGGTTGTACACAAACAGTCCAGTCAGTCGGACTGATCGCCTCCTTCGACTAGACTCGAGGGGAAGGCTATTGATCCTGCCCTATCTTTGGCACCGTACGGACAACCAACGTGGCAAACGGCCTGGCCAACTTCAGGGTTCACGTCATTGTACGGGCAGCCAGCTTGGCAAACACCCTGGCCGGTCCCAGGGTCTCTGCCGGCCGGTCGGACTCAAGGCGGCCGGTCAGAATAAATGTAGCGGTTCATCCGGCCGGTCAATCTCGGTCGGCCATATTAAGGTTATTACACCTCATATATCCGGGTACTTCCGCCCGGCCACAAGAGGGTTTCTGTGCCCTCTTCCCTGGGTATTGCCGCCCGGCCACTTAGGGGCTCACATGCCTAATCATCCGGGTGCAGCCGCCCGGACATCCTTCATATACATACTTAAAAGCCCCCCAGGCTTGTTCGCCTAACGCCCACTCGGGCTTTCCCGGAACCACCCGGAGATAAAGACAACACACCTGCAGACTGTCATCACTCGTGTGAACTGGTACTCCCTGGCACGCCGCCCTGTCGCGCCGTTGGTGCCAGGCGGCGCCGGTCGGGGACGTACAGGAACCTGTCTTTGTCCTCGCATAAGACAAACAGTATGCGACAAGGAATGTTGGCTACAAATCGACATAATCATACAATATTCCCTGACGCCGTCAGAGAATCCTGACACAGGGCAGACAGAATCAGGGAATATCCCTCGACCAGGTCAGAGAATCCTGACACAGGTCAGACTTGGTCTATTTCCCCGGCTATATAAGTCACTCCCCTCCTCACTATCAGGTACGCGCGAAGCCCCTCATCTTCAGTGCTCCATTATCTTTACTGTTCATCGGAGTACTGACTTGACCGTCGGAGTGCCTTGCCGGGACGCTTCCCGGCTAGGTTGCTAACGGTCATCTTCCCCGCAGGTCTACATCCATTCGGTCGGCGGTTCACCAGGCGACATCCACCTACGTCCGGTCGGACGACACCCCCCACTCGCTGTCATTCTGAGCCAGGGCATCAAGTCAGCATCCACGTCATTCATCTCTACACCGTCATTCGGTTGCGGCCCCACTCCGCTCGGCGACAGGATCAACTGTTTTTGAGCTTTAATTCCCCCATAAATTTTCCTCCTCGTCTATAAATAGATGGTCTAGCATGATACTCTAAATAAAAAAATGATTAACGAGCTTTTGCAACCTCAGGCGACCGACCCGACCCGACCTCATGAAAGTTTTCCACCGGTCGTTAAGGTAAATCGGGAAGCGCTCGCGATGGATAGTTTAGAAGTTCAGTGTCCCAGGATTCGCACCCCATTTAAAGAAATAATTCTTACAAATACATCGTAACTGGGGATCGAACTGCTTGAGTGAAGTGAGTGATATTTGTAGTTAATTAATCATGGCTGGCCTTGTCATGCTCTCTGCTGCTGTCCTCCTCGGTCTCCTCCTGCCTTTCTCCATGGCCGACAACGTTCTCTATCGCGGCGACACGCTGTACACTGACTATTCCCTCACACAAGGAAAACTATAAATTGACGATGTAGCACGATTGTAACCTGGTGCTGCACAATAGTGACCTAGCCATACTATGGTCCTCCAACAACAAGGACTTAGGCAGAGGCGGATTTATATGGGGATTGGAGCCACGACTCACTCAATGTTTTAATAATATTATTTTTATATAGAATTTTTTATTTTTTATATAAATTTTTTTCTTATTGTGTATAATATTTGACTCCCTTAAAAATTTGTATTTATAACGGGTCTAATGGTAAATTTTTTTTTTTGTTTTAGCGCATATTGAGGGTTCAAATCCTTTGGATGATTAAATTTAAAAAAAATCTCTCTATTTTTTAAATTTCAACTAAATATATGTATATTATGTATCTTTGAAAGATTGAGAAAAATATTATTATAATAATTATTTATGTCACTTAGTATGTGACCTCCCTAAATCTACAATTCTAGTTCCACGCCTAGGCCTAGGCACTACCTGCCACGCCGGCTTGAACACCGATGGCATCCTCGTCATCTACAACAGCAATGACGCGTTTGTGTGGTCAAGCCTCTCCCGAGGCTCGGAGGGCAAGTACCTCCTCGTCCTGCTGAGTGATGGCCACGTCGTCGTCATCTATGGCGGCCCTATATCGACCCAACCCGAGTCCAACACCGCCAATAGGGGCATCATGGCGGCGGATGAACTCGGGAACTAGAAGATCGCCATGGTGACTGATGGGATTAACAGCCCATGGTGGGCACGTGGGACGAAGAAGCTGCGCGACACGACATGAGTAGTCGGAGTGATCCTTCATCCAGAGCTCCAGGACCCCCCCTCGGGATACCTATGCCCGGGAGGAACAAATCTCCTGGGATCACCCCGGGAAGTCGGGACTCGAGATCATCTCAAGAAAGTAGATCGCCCACGACCCTCCCCCGTGCCAGGAGTCCCCGAGATCACCTCGGGAGAGTGAAGCCCAAGTCACCTTCGACCGCAGATAACGAACCCCCTATTTGCGGATCCCTGGGTAATGATCACTAGTATTTACGGGAGGATCAGGGCCCGCAATCCTCAGTCCTGATCGCCCTCATCCTTACAACGAACTATATTCAATCAGTGTGAGGACCGTTACGGGGGAGATCCCGTAACCGAAGATAGGGGGAACGTGGCGAGAAGCACGAAGACACGTACTATCGTCCCCGCCGCCATCGGTATAAAAGGTAGTCCAACCCCTCCGGTAAAGGGGTTACACTCTCTTAATTCTACACACATTTCCTTTCTTGCTGCCTTTGCTCTCCCTCAATACACTGACTTGAGCGTCGGAGTGCGCTCCGCCGGATAATCTCCGGCGTGTTCACCTAACGCTCGTGTTGATCTTGCAGGGCACTGAGTTCCTCCCCGCCACAGCGACTTCCATGTGGGCAGAACCCCGGTGACTAGACATCGTCGTCGATTCCTTCCGGAACAAATTTGGCGCCGTCTATGGGAAACTAGCAAAGCACCTTAAGGAGCATTGATGGCAGGACCGGAGGGACAACCCCTTATCCCTACGGGGGAGGACCTTGATCTGCACGAGGTCTTGCCAGAAAACCTTGCCAACCCGCGAGAAGAGGGAGGACCCAAGGAGGAACGGAGGGAGGTCGAAAGTGAGGAACTGCAAATTCACCCTCAACAAGGAGGGGGAGGTACGCGCATCGCTCTTGACCTCGTGCCGGAATTAAGAAGTCTTCTCATAGACTGCCAGTGAAACCATAAAGACGTTTACACTTGGGCCGCTGAAGAGATTAAAGGGGCCCCACCGGCGTTGGCCATGCACCACCTGCATATGACGCTAGGAGCCCGTCCTGTGAAGCAAAGGCGGAGGCACTTCGCCCTTGACCAAGTCCCGCTTGCCTCAAGTGGTAAGTGTGGAGACATGTGACGTTTGAGGTCTCGGGTTCGAGTCCTCTTAGCAACAATTAAATAACAAATAAATCCCACCCTTTATCAGGTTCCATCTACAAAAAAAACTCTACTGCCTCTCGGTGAGTCGGCTTGGCCTCGGTGCTGCACATGCCCTCTCGGTTAAGCCATAGATAGTTCATGTGCTTCTACGTGGCCATTGGGTTGCTGTGTTTATGCACTTTATGATAGTGTTGGACTTAGACTAAACCTAAGGTAAACCTAACCTTAGTAATACAGAGTAAGTTGGAACTTAGCAAAGTTTATCTAATACTGTAAAAAGAAAATGTAATAATATAGAAGCTGTTTTGGTTGCTGCCAAAAATAGAAGAGTTAGGTGTTTAGATTGTGTTTTGGTCAACTGGATGTAGTAACAAGGATTTATTCTAAATTATTATTTAATCGCAGTTTAGCTAATTATATAATTCTATTAATAGCTAAACGTTCACATTGATACAGGACCTTGATTCGGACTTGTTCAGTTGATCGTGGAAAGTTCTCGTTTACGGACTTCTACAATTATAAGGCGGGTACTTCTCCTTTGTACTCGAGTAGTTTCTTTTAACTTAAAGCATGGATATTTTATGTCTTATAGGTTGTTTGACCTTATTCTTTGTTGTTTGATATTTTAACATCGCCGGTGATACTTATTCTTCGTTGATCTTCGAGTATTCCAAATTCGTATCTGTACGTACAGTCCTCTGTTGGTTTTCTGTTCTGTAAAGTGCCGCTTGTACGCGAGTACTTAGAAGTCCATTAAACACAATTAGAGTTATTTAGCATTAGAATTATCCTACCTAGTAGTGTAGGTGCATAATCATTGGTTTTAGATTTCCGGTTGGTTGTATTGATGCATCGTTGTTACTTGTTGGATTTTGTTGCATCGTTGTTTCTCCGATTGTTCATGCATCTTGTAGCATGCAACATATCTACACGTTGCATACTAACGACTGTTGGGCTTCCATATGGTTAAGTCGTTGTTAGTCATTTAGTTGCTCGATTCACTCAACCACTTGTTGTTGTGGTAGTTGCTAGAGTGCGAGCATCTGTCCTGTTATGCCACACATGTTGTAGTTATAGGCAAGCAATGACACCCTCACCGTTATTTTTCCAGGGATATTGTAGCTGTTGATAGCTCCCCCTATGTATCGGGGTCTAGAGTGTTGACTCCCCATCATCCTGTCCACTCAACCACACCTTCTGTGGTATTTATTGTTGGAGTGCGTACAGTTGTCACAGCCCTACCCACTCGGTCACACAGATGTGATGTATTGACGACTTGACTGGTGTCATGGGTGACACATGTCATTGCATCATGTGCATACGTATTTCGTTTATGCATTTTTCCTGTGATTGCTGCATTTATATGAGCTATGGTTGTTGCACTTGAATGACATGCATGTATATCTTGGTTTTATTATTGTTGTGTTGTTTATACATGCTTAGCTGTTATTCGGATTTTATACCATGTCGTTTTACATATGTTATGCATGATTAGGTATTCTTATATTTCTTATGGACTGTACTCTATTGACTCTCTACTTAGTTATCCTTTATTATGTCATGCTTATTGTCAACTCATATACTCGCAGAGTTCGCCCGGACTCACCACCCCTGCTTTCTCTTTTTATTTTCAGATAGCAGGTAGACGTATTTCTTGGAGCCAGGAGAGGATCCAGTTGTCAGTCCCCAATTTTGAGTTGAGCTATTTTTCCGTATTGGTTTAGTTGTTTGTTTTCAGTACTTGAAGTTGCATTTTATTCATTATCGAGTTTTGTCGTTATCAGAGACTTTTGTGTTCTCTTTGGATTGTAGTTCTTTTATGTTTACGGTGGCTGAGTCACCCGTTATCTTTTATGTTGATATAAACTATGTGGTGATGTTTTTATTTTCTGTTATGATATCTGAGCCATCTTTTGTTATTAGAGTGTATGTATTATTGCCCCAACTTTTCCGCCATACAGGGGAGATGCTGCCCGATTTTCATGTGAGCATGTGCCTCTGGGGACGTGACACAGTTGGTCTTTGCTGAATGGAGAAAAACTTGATAGATCATGGATAGTGTACTGTCGGAAGAAGGATAAAGTATTTTTCTTTTGTTATGTGTTATTCAAAAGAGATAAGTTATATCAAATCCTTTGACAACAACTATAGGTTATGGTGATTGAAAAAATATTCACGCAATACTTAGTGAGCATGAAAGAAACACTAATCATATAAATATTTAATAAACTGGACGGAGGCAGAAATAAGGTTGAGAAAAAAACTAACAATTGACTCTTCTAATAAAAAAGTCTCGAGAAAGAAAAAAGATTTTGGAGAGATGTTTTGAAGAGAATTATTAGTGTTGTAAAAACTCATGTTAACGGTACTAATTTGGCATTTTGTGGAAGTAATGCAAAACTTTATCATCATAATAGCCGAATTGTTCTAAATATGATTCAGATGATTGTTGATTTAGATTTGATCATGGAAGAGCACATTTGGCGCATCAGAAGAAAGGAGACCCGGTGTGTACATTATCTTGGCTATAATATTCAATATGAATTATAATTTTTGTTGTCAGGTTAGATTAAGAATAAGATCATTGAAGTCATTAAAAGAGTAAAATATTTTTTTTCTAATTCTTAATTGTACTCCAGACTGTTGGGACCGGTAGACGAGCTAGAGGGGGGGGGGTGATTAGCTTCGATTCGCTTGTAGATAATTTGTCGCGGCGGAAGACTTCAAGCAATCGCTAACACTTGAATTTTACTTGGTATCCACCCCGGCCGGGTGACTAATCCAAGGATCCACTCTCCTCACACTCTCATGCACTATGAAAGTCTCCTTCTTGAGGTGGAGAAACCTCTTACAAGCTTGTTACAAAGATACAACAAGAACAAAGCAAATACAAAGGAAATCTTACAAGATTTACAATAAATGAGCTCTCTTTGCTTTCCTTGCTATCTTCAAGCTTGTGATTGCCTCTTGGACCTTGGAAATGCAGCAGCACTCAGCTCCAAGGCTTCCCTTGAAATGGCAATGAAGTTGGAGAAGAAGAGGAGAAGAACTGCAGCCACAAACCTGCGCGAAAGCCCTTATACTCGACACCTAGGGTTTCTGAATCGATTAGCCAATCGATTACCACGTAGGATTTAGCCGTTCAACGGCTAGTTTTCGAACCGTAATCGATTAGCCAATCGATTACCAGTTCCCTGAATTGATTACCCAATCGATTCAGAGCTTCTCTGTTCTCTCGCGCAAACTGCCGTAATCGATTACCCAATCGATTACCGATACCCTGAATCGATTACCCAATCGATTCAGAACTCTTCTGCTCCTTCGCACAAACTGCTGTAATCGATCACCTGATCGATTGACTCAATCGATTACCCAATCGATTGAGTCCAACCTAACTTCTTTCCACAAGCCTAGGTTCCCCTACCAAGTGTCCGGTCAACCCCTTTGACCAACCTGGATTTCTACTGCCTAGCTCCCAGCTCGGACTTACCCTGGTTCCCAACCAGATTCGCCTAACCCTCGAGTTAGGTCTAGTCTCTCGGTAGACTTCCACCTTGCCAGCATGCGATCTCCTCGATCCATCTGGACTTCACCTAGCCCCACTAGGCCTTTTCCCATGCCAGCGTACGATCTCCCCGATCTACCTGGACTTCACCTAGTCCCACTAGGTCTTTTCCCATGCCAGCGTACGATCTCCCCGATCTACCTGGACTTCACCTAGTCCCACTAGGTCTTTTCCGATGCCAGCGTACGATCTCCCCGATCCACCTAGACTTCACCTAGTCCCACTAGGTCTTTTCTCATCAAGCCTCCAGTCAACCTTGACCCACTAGGCATCATACGATATTCAAACATCATATGACATTCAAACATCATTATCAAACATCGAAACATTCAATCATAAGCTTACCAAGCTTATCAGACCTAAGCTCACCCGAGCTTAGTCAAACTAGGTCAACCCTGACCTAACCAAGATTGCACCAACAATCTCTCCCTTTTTGATGTTTGACAATATGTTTGAGAAAGACTAATCTCTATTAGCCTTTCAATCTCTCCCAAATTTCTCCCCCTTTGACACACATCAAAACTCTCCCCGAGAGTTTATATGATCAAAGGCAAATCCAATGAAAGTCCCATACCTTTCATTTGAGCCCATGCTCACCTTCGAGCATTCATCATAATGAAGATTTCTAATCTTCATTATTTTAACAAAAGTAAAAATTCAACCACATGTTGTTAAGGAAGACCTCCCCCTCAAAACATGCACTAAACCTCTATCATTGCACCAACAATGATTTTTGAGTTTCTAAACCTTTAGAAAATCTCAACTTGAGGTGATGAGATTTAAGAGATTCAAAACTTGAATCAAAATCTCTCCTTAACCCTTAAATGTTCACCAAACCATGGCCCTTTTTGATTTCACAATGAACTTTACCCAAATATACTTATAAAAGTATTTCAAGGGGTTAGGGATTGGTAGGTTACAGAAAGAATGGGTTAATAGACTGAAACTGTCAGTTTCAGTCTCACCAATCGATTGGTGTTGGGAACCAATCGATTACGACCTGCCTTAATCGATCAACTGATCGATTACGACTGACTGTAATCGATCACCGGATCGATCACGCGAGCTTCTGTGCTCGCAAAAAGACTTACCAATCGATTGACTAATCTATTGGCTATGGTCCCAATCGATCACCTAATCGATTGGGAGTTTCTGAAAATCTGAAAACAATTTCAGGACGAATTTCAGAAACCCCTAAATAATTCTACAAAATTCAAAAATTTTTGAAATTCGTGTAGACATTATTTATACCATATACTATCAAGGAAAAATAATTTTCTATAAAAATAACCTCTTTTTTCAAAGATTGACACAAAATTAGAAACCATTGAAACATTTCAATGTTTTACTCTATCTTGTATCCATTTCATCAATGATGAGTACTATCAAAAGATAGTCTTCACCAAGGTTTTCCAAGATAGTTTTAAAATGTTTTTCAAAAACAGTATCCAACCATGTTCCTTGGGCTAAATGCACATGACTTGTACATTAGCTTTCCCAATGATTGGAGTTCATTGAAATTCTTGTTTTGATGAACCTAAAACTCAATTTGATGCACTTTATCAACACCTTGAGTTTTGTTCATCACCCTAACATCTCACTTGTTTCTAATGTGTCTCAAAAACACACCCAAGTCAACTTATAGTCTTAGTGAGATGTGAAAGTCATGTTCTCCCTAACTAAGGGTTCATGCATTTCTACCTAGACATTATAAACCTTGATCATCCACCTAGGATGTCAATTAATGTCAATGTCCTTAATTTCAATAAATATTGATTTATGCATGATTAATGACTATGACATGCATCATATTAGAATGTTCAAAAGAAATTATAACTAGATGATGCATGTATGACATGACATGTAATATTTTCATAATAAATATGAAAGATGAAACATGATGTCATGGCATGTGATAAGACATACAAAACATGACATAGTAGCATGAAAGAATATACCTAGATTTCCTATCTAAGTATCAATAACTCATCGCTAAGCCATTGATAATCCTAAATTTGCCCTAATTTCCAAGATAATGCCAAAACTCCCCAACTTGGCCTATCTTTGGATTCTAACCTAGTTGTGCCAACTTTATCAAGGTTAATCTTTCAAAAGTATAGTTTGGCATAAATTTACTCCTCCTAGAGTAAATAAATGAATCCTTCATTTCAAGGGTAGTAATTCCTTGAAAATGTCCCGAAGTGCCAATTTCATCAAGGTTGGGTTAACTACCCTTCCAATTAGAGTTGACACTCCCTAGACCTATCTAGGGTGTGGCGAACACACTCTTAGGAACCCAATACCTATTGGTGCTCCTTGGGTGTTCTAGGTATTCACTAGGGATGACTTCCCTTGATACCTTCCTAAAGACTTTCTTAGGCTTCTCCGAAGCCTTAGTCACCTTTGTCTTGTCTTGGTCAACTCTAGGGATGACTTCCCTTGCGACCTTGACTTGATTCCTAGACCTAGATTTAATTCCATATTTATATGGAACTCTATGATAGGATGGACCATCATCCTTAGTCTTAGGTTTGTACCCCAAACCTTTCTTGCTCCTAGAGGGTCCTTGATTTCCTAAATCTAGGTTTTGATCCTTAGATCCCTTAAATAGATTTTCTATTCTTTTGAGGGATTTTTCTAATTTATCAAGTTTTGACCTCAAAACTTGATTTTCAATCAATACCTCCTCAAGGCTTGGTTTTCTAATATAGCCTTGGTGATTGTTTTTTTTAGCCTTGGATTGGGTAGGTCTACCTTGGAAATTCCTAATTTGTTCCCTATCCTTAGAGGTGGTAGTCCTAGCATGGAAAGCTCTATAGTTTTCCTTAGGTTTTTTATACCTTCTATTTTCATGATAAATAGCATTAAAATGATAATAGTTATCTCTAGCATGCATATTATCATGATGAAAATAAGTACCATTACCTAATGGTACCTTAGTGTTATTCTTGAAGGCTCCCCCTTGACTTGAGCTCCTCCTTTTAGCCTTGGTTGGATTCTTCCCCTTTGGACATTGATTTCTATAATGTCCCTTTTCTTTGCATGAGAAGCACACAATGTGCTTCTTATCCTTCTTTGCCATGGGAGCGACCTCCTTTGGCTTCTCCTTGGTCTTGGGTGCCACTTGCACCTTCTTCTTGACCATTTTTGTACACTTATTCTTGTAGTGCCCTCTTTCCCTACACTCAAAGCAAATGATATGATTTTTATTTTTGCAAATTGAAATATCTATACCTTTGCTTGTAGGGGTGTTGCATGAATCTTCACTTGATCCGGAGGTAGAAGCTTCTTCCTCTTCCGGAGTGAATGACCTTTGCTCCCCCTCAATCCTAGAGGTGGAGACTTCTTCTTTCTCCTCATTGACCTCGGATGATGATGTTGACGCTTTTCTTTGATCCGATGCCAATGGCCTATCTTGCTCCTCTTCAACCCTTAAAGTGGAGACTTCTTGAGCTTCATCTTCGGATGTTGAGCATCTCTCAACTTCCGAATCTTCTTCCTCCGATGAATTTCCCTCTTCGGATTTTTCTTGATTTGGTATAGTGGAGGGATCTTCATGAAGCCTAGCCAATTTGCTCCATAGCTCTTTGGCATCTTCGAATTCTCCAATCTTGTCCAAGATGTTGCTCGGCAAAAGATTGACCAAAAGCTTGGTCACTTTGTAGTTGGCCTCGCATCTCTTGATTTGCTCCTCATTCCATTTGCTTTTCTTGAGGAGCTTTCCCTTTGAGCTTGTTGGAGCTCCTTCCATTAGAGCAAACCATTGCTCTATCTCCATCATGAAGAAATTTTCAATCTTTGATTTCCAAAGCTTGAAGTTTGCCTTGTCGAATGGTGGAGGTGCCCTTGTGTCATAGCCAAACTCCATTTTTGAAGTTGAACCCTTTTGATGATGACTTCTTGAAATTAGGGTTTCTTCCAACTTCTTCTTCTTCCTCTAGCTCTTGCCCTCTTGGCGATGAGTCCAATGAAGAGCAACCTTGCTCTGATACCACTTGTTGGGACCGGTAGACGAGCTAGAGGGGGGGGTGATTAGCTTCGATTCGCTTGTAGATGATTTGTCGCGGCGGAAGACTTCAAGCAATCGCTAACACTTGGATTTTACTTGGTATCCACCCCGGCCGGGTGACTAATCCAAGGATCCACTCTCCTCACACTCTCATGCACTATGAAAGTCTCCTTCTTGAGGTGGAGAAACCTCTTACAAGCTTGTTACAAAGATACAACAAGAACAAAGCAAATACAAAGGAAATCTTACAAGATTTACAATAAATGAGCTCTCTTTGCTTTCCTTGCTATCTTCAAGCTTATGATTGCCTCTTGGACCTTGGAAATGCAGCAGCACTCAGCTCCAAGGCTTCCCTTGAAATGGCAATGATGTTGGATAAGAAGAGGAGAAGAACTGCAGCCACAAACCTGCGCGAAAGCCCTTATACTCGACACCTAGGGTTTCTGAATCGATTAGCCAATCGATTACCACGTAGGATTTAGCCGTTCAACGGCTAGTTTTCGAACCGTAATCGATTAGCCAATCGATTACCAGTTCCCTGAATCGATTACCCAATCGATTCAGAGCTTCTCTGTTCTCTCGTGCAAACTGCCGTAATCGATTACCCAATCGATTACCGATACCCTGAATCGATTACCCAATCGATTCAGAACTCTTCTGCTCCTTCGCACAAACTGCTGTAATCGATCACCTGATCGATTGACTCAATCGATTACCCAGTCGATTGAGTCCAACCTAACTTCTTTCCACAAGCCTAGGTTCCCCTACCAAGTGTCCGGTCAACCCCTTTGACCAACCTGGATTTCTACTGCCTAGCTCCCAGCTCGGACTTACCCTGGTTCCCAACCAGATTCGCCTAACCCTCGAGTTAGGTCTAGTCTCTCGGTAGACTTCCACCTTGCCAGCATGCGATCTCCCCGATCCATCTGGACTTCACCTAGCCCCACTAGGCCTTTTCCCATGCCAGCGTACGATCTCCCCGATCTACCTGGACTTCACCTAGTCCCACTAGGTCTTTTCCCATGCCAGCGTACGATCTCCCCGATCTACCTGGACTTCACCTAGTCCCACTAGGTCTTTTCCGATGCCAGCGTACGATCTCCCCGATCCACCTGGACTTCACCTAGTCCCACTAGGTCTTTTCTCATCAAGCCTCCAGTCAACCTTGACCCACTAGGCATCATACAATATTCAAACATCATATGACATTCAAACATCATTATCAAACATCGAAACATTCAATCATAAGCTTACCAAGCTTATCAGACCTAAGCTCACCCGAGCTTAGTCAAACTAGGTCAACCCTGACCTAACCAAGATTGCACCAACACAGACATTAGTCACAAAGAATAAATATCTCTTATATATATTGATGTATTGATATTTCCAAGACTCCCATAACATTTGAATTCTTTATTTAATTTGTGAAAGTGCATGGCTGAAACATCAGGGTATGTACTTTACAATGAGCTTAAATTTATTTTGGGAATATTGAAACTTGATTTTAATGACATGAGAGGGCAAGATTATGATAATGGTTTAAATATGAAAGGGCAATATAAATGAGAAAGTAACAAAGTACTTAAAGAGTATTCTAGGACATTTTACACTCATGCAGTTGTAATTCTTTTATTCTTGCACTTTGTGATATGACTATCAGTTGTGTTTAAGTTAAATCATTTTTTAGAGTGATATAGAGAATTGCTAAATTGTTCTCCGATTCAACAAAATGGCGGGAGGACCTTAAATCTTTTGTAAAAGGTCGCAATAAAGAAAGATTTACATTAAAATCATGGTCAGATATACATTGGGAAAGTCATCTTGATAGTGTAAAAGTTGTAAGATTTCAAGTTTCTCAAATAAGAGATGCACTATTGCATCTAGTATAACATAGTGGTGATGCAACAACAATGAGTGATGAAGAGTCTTTGGCAAATTTTGAACATTAAATTTTTTAATTTTTTATGGGCATGATAATATGGTTTGAAGTATTGTAGAAAGTAAATAAAGTCATCAAAATTCTCCAAAGAAAAGATGTAGCTATTGTTGAGCGTATTAGTCTCTTAAAATGTTTAATTATCTTTTTGGAAGAACACATAAATATTGGTTTTGAAGCCGCAAAGAGTAAAGTTGAAAAGATTGCTTTAGGAATGGAGGTTGAACCCATATTTTGTGAAACTCGTATTCATCATAGAAAAAGTTTCTTTGATGAAAATTCGTCAGATGAACCAATATAAGGAGCTAAAGAATATTTTGGAGTAAATTATTTTTTACAGATAGTTGATAATACTCTTTCTTCACTCAAGACAAGATTTGAGTAATTTCAAAAATAAGAAGAGACTTTTGGATTTTTATTTAACTTGAGCAAGTTAAAAGACGCAGATGATAAGAGTTTGAATAATTCATATGCTGCACTTGAAGATTTTTTGAAACATGAGGATGATTCTGATAATGCGCTTGAACTATTTTCTAAATTTGAAATTACTTAAAAAAACATTGTCGAATTGGATTACCAATTCCACTTGAAGTCTTGGGGTATATCAAAAATTTGCATCATGGGTTTCCTAATACTTGGATAGCTTGTAGAATATTATTTACCATACTGGTTATGCTAACTTTTGCTGAAACAAGTTTCTCAAAGTTGATAAAGAACTATCTTTGATCAAGTATGTCACAGGATAGATTGAATGGTTTGATCATATTATCTATCGAAAAAAAGATGGTAGTTAAGCTTGATTATAATGATTTAGTTGACAAATTTCCACAACAAAAATGTGAAGAGTATGAACATTTTGTTGTTAGATTTAGTTCATATATGCCACTCAGTTCGCCTGACCACTCAGTTTGGCAGAATATCCATAACAGTATTCGGGTACCACTTAGATTGCCGAACCACTAGTGCTTGGTGGAGATCGTGGCTTGACATTGTATCTTAGGAAACAGACGACCCGAGATAACCTCAAAACAGTCGGAGGTGGGGTGAATCTGTTTTAAAGAAATTGCGTTGAGCACAGGCCTCAACTTTTCATCTCATTTTCTGACTCGGTACTCGGGATCTCTCATTCTCGACTTGACGGCCTATTCAGGAGCGGCTTGAAGATCAATTCGGGACAAACTTGAACAACTCACTGATCAGGTAGTTGGGTGGCATCTCGATTTGGACCGGAAGCAGCGTTGCAACCATAGGTAGCTTGACAAAACCAATCCCCACGGGCAACTTGAAATTATTAATTCAGGATATTTTGACAGATAAATTAAATATAATTTTAATTTAATTAAGTTTCTAAATATCTACTACATGATATTCGATGAGTATAGGTTAAATGAAAACAAAGGATATGAATTTCAATCCTAATTTAACCCATTGTCTCGTAACAGGCTTTGATTATTCAAATGAGTAATGATAGGGAGAGTAAATTTGGGAGAGTGAATGAGAGAGTGAATGACGTGGCAGTTATTGTATACACGTCCGATCGTCGATCGGACACCACCGGCGACCTCTGATCACCGTCCCGAATCAAACTATGTCCTAAGAAGATCGGTGAACTCATCGGGAATCGCCGCAATTATGATCTCATCGCATTCACCGTCAATCCGGCGAGATCTCAATTACTGACGACCCTGCCGGGTTCACCATCTTCTTAGGACATAGTTTGATTCGGGATAGCAATCAGAGGTCATCGGTGGTGTCCGATCGGCGATCGAACATGTACACATTAGCTACACGTCATTCACTCTCCCATTCACTCTCCCAAATTCACTCTCCCAATCATTACTCTATTCAAATATCAAAGCCAAATACTCTATGGCTATCACTAACCGATATAAACGTGCCGAAAATTATAATCCCTTCCTTTTTTTCGTTTTTTTTCTGGATTTGAATCAATCCGATATAGTCCCAATATTTCCATATTTGGACCGATCAGGAAAATATTGACTAGATTCCACGACTGTCGCTACTAAATTGAGTAAATTCCACGGCTGTCGCTACTAAATTGAGTGAAATGCTGACAAGTTCAAGCATGTTTATTTTATGAATTAATGTCCACCATCATGACCATTGTACTTGTGAATTAATGTCCACCAAACAACGTCAACGTCGATGGCGTTTCTGTACAAATCAGGGATATCAGAGCAATATAAAGAGTGTTTAGATTAAATTAAATTTAAAAAAAACAAGGATATCAGAGCTATATAAGAAATAGATACAAATAATACTAATTAATAAAGGTGAGAAACTTTCTAATTATGTTAGCCAGCAGTAACTTGAAGGAGGAGTATTACTCCCTAGCAGACTTTTAACTATTTATAGAATATACGTATATTATATCTATAAAACCAGATCAATAAGTAAACAAGGGTATCTATATTTACTCCCGTTATATAAATGTCAACTATTTAGTATTCAAACAAGATGTGCATAATCAAGAATAAAATAAACATACGAGTTTTTATTTTACAAATGGTGCAACTTAATAATATCTCTCTACTTGGTTTTTATTTTTCAATGACCACTTAATTGTGAGTCATCCATACTTAATAAATGGTGCAAGTTAAAAATAATCTCTCTACTTGGTTTCTCTTAACTATTTATTTATGCATCCATCTGTTAACACTCTTTATTGTTAATATAATTACACGATTGATTTTCATACAATGCTTAATATGCTCTTATATATATTTACTATATCAACATTTAAAAAACATAAATTCATTGCTATAAAAATTATGTCATTTGTTAATAACTTCCCTTTGTATCTTACCAATATGCATGATCGGTTAGAAATATACGAGTTCCATTTCCGATAACATGCCAATTATTTTTATATATTTGGTCGATCAGAAAAATATCTT